>MINK01176126.1:0-12102 GCA_001735545.1 Phormia regina | reverse complement strand
AATAATTATAAAGCAATATTTTGTATTTATCTTTCGAAAATTATATTTATTTTAATGAAGAAGCTTTTGCCTGAGTAGAGAAATAGTTTCATTTACATTTAATTGTCTTATTAAAACGTAATCGAAATCGCAAGATTTTACGTGAGTTTTAGTTAAAAATTAAATAATAAAAGCAAACTGTAGTTACATAATTATTAATATATCTTTGTTAATATTCTTTAAATTGTTTATATTTTTTTAATATTATGTTTCCATATGAGGTTTTCTATTAATACATATCATTTTAAATATTATTGTTATACACAGAAAAAATGATGGCTAAAATTTTTATTAACAAATCATTATTTGGATTTAAATTCAATAAAAAATATTATTTGGTTTTAATATTTTAATTTAATTTTTTGTAAATATTTTTCAACTCAATATAAAAAACAAAAACAATTTTCCGTAAACTGAATGATATTTGAATAAATTTTGACAAGAATTAAATAAAAAGAAAGTATATTTATTAAAATAATTTCTTTACAACTTTTTGTAGACATTCCGGTGTAAGATATGTTCTACGTATAATTTGGTTGAAGGCTATATAAATTTTACATACAATAATATTCTAGGATTTCTAAGAAAAAAATTGGTAAAACGAAGTACGTCCTACGATTATTGACTGAAAGTCCCTCCCGTTTGATGAAATTTTTGAGTCAAAATTCTGTAAACTGTGGCTCTTCTCTATATCTTCTATTTTACAAGGAATGTAACAGTTATTCAGTTTATTTAGATACAATAAATGGTTTATAATATATTTGCCAGAACCACAATGTTAAGAGTACCATTCAACTGGGAAAAAGTTTCTTGCTTAATATAGTGATGTCCCTACGCCTTTCTAGCTTATAAACATAATATGTTTTCCGGTTTAGATTTTCCGGAGATTAGATGCATTTAACTGTTTATTAAATTTATTTATTTATTATCTATTTTATTTAATAAAAAAAAATTGATTTAATAAAATTACTTGTTTGGATATTTTTTAAAATCCAAACAATATTTTTTTAAACTCTAGCAATTTACTTGTTTGCAAAAATATACACTTTCATTTATTCTTTTCATTTAAATTTGTATTATTAATTAATCTCTTTTATAAACATTAATAAATTATACTTTTCATATATAATATATTATATGTAATCTCATATTTAGTGTGTACCTATTTGAATTAACGTGAAGTGTATTTATAAACGCACTAAACGACAATTACACAGTTTATTAACTAGTTGATGACGTATGATTGATTGAAATTTTATGTTAGTGTTGCCGTTGCCAATAGAACTTTATTTAAGAGGAAAAAAAGTATTTTTAATTCAATAGTTATTCCATTTTACTAAGAAAGCATATTAATTACATCATTTATTTTATGAATTAATTAATGTTAACAATAAAATAATTTAACTATACAACAAAATTTATTTTATAATTTATATAAAATATACATATAATATTTTATATAAATTATAAAATAAAAATTATTTTCCTTCATATTTTATTTCAATAATTATTTCTTTTTATTGCCTTTATGAATGATTTAAATAAACAAAATTACACATTTTTTTTAATTTTGTGTATAAAATAGAAATTTTACTTGTTAACACAATTTTTCCATATGGTAACACTTATATAAGTTTAAGCGATCTTTGCACTCTGAAAAGCGGAAATAAATAAAGCAACATAAGAAAAGTGCGAATGCTGTACCCCTCTTGCTTCTTTACACCTCTTGCCTACAAACTAAAACCATCATCGTCAAAATTGGCCCATACAAATAGGTTAATCTAGTTATTGGTGTAACTGCATTACAAGAGAACATGTTTTATGACTTAATTATTGTCACTCAATATAAAATTATTAGCAAATACGAATTTAGATACATGCCAAATTTATTATATTATTGAGTTCTTCTTTTCTTTTAACTTTGGAGCTGTTAAGTTCGATAAGTAAATGTGTATAAATAAACTTATAATCTTGAAACCAAGACGAATTCAGATTAGGTGACAGCAACTCGTCAGCTGTCTTTTATTTCCTTCATATGGAAATTTGTCAAAATGTCAAATTTTTTGTTGTATAAACATACAACAAAAAACAAAACGTTTTAAGTGAAATGTGAAAATATTTAATTTAATTGTAGATTTTATTTTTCTACAAAACAGGTTTATTAATATATTTGCAAATATATTTAAGCGTGATTGCGTTTAGCCTTTTTTAAGAAAAAAATCGTGCATGTTGAAGTGCATATTGTAGTGTCCTACAATACAAACATACACATCTTTGGAGGTTTGCTTATTTTCAAATATAGTAAACCTGAAACAATACTTAAAGGATATTTTGCTATTAAATATGTTCAGGTTTTAAAGGGATTTTGTATTATCAGGATAGTACCAACCTTTGATTATCAACTATATTTATGAACTGTATACATTTTTTATTAGAAAAAGGATTTTATTCATTTATTTAGCTGGATTATTAACTTTATAATGTAAAAGTTATTTTTTTATTTAATTTTAAAAATGATTGTCTCGTTTTGCCATTTTTTGTTTATTTTCTTCTTTACTTGTTTACTTTTTCTGAATGACAGAATACAGGAAACAAAATTTTGACAGTCAAACAAATTTTTGCCCGAGAACAAATACATGTAGTTGTTGCCTTGTTGTATTTGCTGTAACGAAGCTTTCATCTAATCCGAATTCGCCTTGCTTGAAACATAAACATTAACTAGTTTATAATTTCTGATCTTATAAAATAAAATACTTGACATAATTTTGGTGCCGAAATCCGGGTATTTAGTTTCCTCCCAATTTAGTTTAAATTATTCCGTCTTTTTTCTTAATTGATACCTTTGAATAAGTGTGGTGATTTATAATTTGATTTTATATTTGGTGCAAGTTTTAAAGAAAACATGAGCGGTCTTGATATTTTAATAAAAGAACAACGTGACTTGTTTCAATTATTGGTTAAGTTAGAAGTCCATTTTGAACAGAAAAATAAAAGCGAAAAGTCTTGTGGTTATTTAACGGATGATATATGTGGATGATATGTATAGCAAATTTATCTGAATATAAATACCCAAAACTGGGATCCAATTCTTATACATTTACTTGTGCAGAAATTAGATATTCAGACCAAAACAATTGGGAACAATATTTGAAATCGTCTACTAAACTTCCACTTTGGGATGAATTTTTTTCGTTTCTGGAAAGATCTTTCCGCACTCTAGAACCTATAAATGATGGAATTTCCATTTCTTTTAAGCAAAAACCTGTTAAAGGTAATAACAACTTTCATGTTTCAAAAAGACTTCTTGTAATTCTGCTAACTTTTCTAAACTCAAAACTAGTTCTTGTTCATTACTTGTTTTAAATTTTAGTATTATATTATTTTAATAAAGAAAATTTAAAATTTTTTTCAATAAACAATTTACGAATTAGAGTTTTTGTTTTTACAAATTTCATTATAGGTCCTCTTTCAGTAAAAAAAAAAAATATTGAATTTATGAATTTTATTATTGAATTTGAAATTTTGTTTTTTTCTGTGTAGTATGTATATTAACAATTAATTAAGAACTCAGTGTTTCATAATTATAACGTCAGTTCGCAAAAAATTGTGAATGTGTTCGATATATAAGAAAATTTTAACTTTAATGGAACTAATGTTGTTTGCAGAATCTGAATCAATTAAAAAAAAAATCAATTTTTAACATGTTATGGTTAAATTACGAATTTAGAAGAATTCATATAAAGTCTATTTTTTAAAACGTTTTATTTTTTCATAAAAGATTGTTTTACGAGTCCGATATATACAGTACATCTGGTTTCCGATTAACTACTTTTGTAAATTTTCTTGCCAAGGCAAGAACCCAAAATTAATAATTCCCGCCATTATGGAAATTTGTATTCGGAGGTGGCTAAAAACAAAAGCCTCGATAAAAATAATGATGAAATTTCCAATGAAAGATTTATGGAAATATTTTTTGATGCAGTCGATGATTTGCAGAGATGTCAAAATAAGTACGACAAACTTCCTATTTTGGGTATGATGCTTCAACATGCCATACAATTCTTCTTGTACACACAATGTTCATGTTATGCAGTGGAATTCGGGTTTGGGATTTCCCGTGATATTTCGTTTCCCGTGAAACGGGAATAAAAAATTAGATTTCCCGGGAATTCTGGGAAACTCAAAATATAAAAAGAAAGCAATTATTTTTTATAAAGAACGTTATTTTTTCTATTCAATACTATAACACAACATTATTAATCACATTTACGATTAATTAAAAGAAAAAAACAATATTGAAGTATGGCTTCCAATTTAAAATTAAAAAAAAAATTAAATATTTCATACAAATAAAATAAGTGCCGAAGATTTAATTCTTTTTTTGAAGCATTCATAACAATTCAATTCATAGATTTAAATTCTTTGACTTTAATTCTTCAAGAATGCACTATCAATTATACAATTCAAGCTTAAAAAATATTTTGAATTATAAAAGTTTTCAAAATATTTTTACGAATTAGCTTTAGAAAATATTTTTTGATACATTTTGTAAAATATTAGCCTTCTTCCCGTATTCTAAATTGAGAGCACGCTGGATTCCTGGTTCCAGAACTCGAAATTGAGAAATGAGAGAGATTTTGAGTGAATAATGCTCTTCTTCTTGCACGAAGCAGCCCAAATTATTTCTATGGATAAACTTAGTAAATTGTCAAATAAGCAAAATATACAAATAAAAATTTGTATAAAAGTAAATAAAAATTATTTTGTTTTTGTGACTAAGAGGAAATTTTAAATTAAAAAAAAAAAAAAATAAGAACGTTGATCTTAAAAAAATAATATTCATATATGAATCTCAAAATAGTTTGATATTTTCTTTCTTTGCTAAACAAATTGTTTTTTGTGTTCTCGTACTTTTGTAAATTTTTTTTATAAAAACAACAGCCTTTTCTTATTTTACCCAAAAAGTTCGCAAATATACCAACTAAATTTGCAGAAAATTTGATATAACAAAAATTCAATGATTTCTTCATTAAATGATTCAGTAGAAGTATGCTTTTGTGAATGATATTAATCAATAAAAATCTGTATACTTCAGATTTTTAACTTAAATAGTTTTTCATGCTTAAAATTAAAAAAAAAAATGATAAACCTTTATTTGTGGCATCAATTTCAATATAAATAGTTTTTCTTATTGTTTTAATTCGTTCTAATACACAAATCTAAAATTAGTTTTCATTTAATATTTTAAAGATATTGTTAATCATTTCAAGATGAATATTTTTGAAAAATAGAATTGTTATAAATTTCTGATGTTATAAGAAAAGTTCTTATAAATTTTTAATTTAAAAATGTTTACATATTTAATTTTTATATATATTTCAAAATTATTTACACAGCTTCAAAAATAAATTATTTATGTTTATTATTTCCAAAATAGTGCCTTTAAATCAAACTGGGCTTTTATATGTCGAAAAAATCTAAAGATATTGGCAAGAAAATATTAAAAAACTTTTCAAAGCCAAAATGAGATTTATCCCCAGTTTTTATAAGACAAGCTAATTTTTTGTTTGTCTTATAAAAACTGGGGATTAATTAAGTTTTAAAGTGGTACATCAACATTAAAATGTTTAAAAAATTATAGCAATATGTAGTATTAACATCTAAAAATGCGTTTAGTAAACTTTTGGGTTTTTACATTAATGTAACACTTTTTGCTATAGGATTATAAAATTAAAAAAAAATCCCTGGAATTCCCGACGAAAAATTTGCGGGAATTCCCAGACCCCAAACTGATTTGGATAAATTAACATCAGGTTCTAACGACTTTTTTATATTCAGTGATCTTAATGCGTCATCAAATTCTGCTGGGTATGAACTCTACAGCCACTGCCTCAATTCCAACTACTATATTTATTATCCAAACCTCATGTTTTCATTTTTCAGACCTTGAGACACATCCTTATATTTTGCAGTCGGATCATGTACCAGTATCTCGCAATATTTCTGGGTAAGTTCAAAATATGACATACTCAGTTCCTTTGTATAATCGTGCAGACTGGACAGCAATCATAAACTGGGTGGAAAACGAAATTAAGTATCAGAACATTGAACAACCTCTTAATTATTCATGTAATCTAGATTTTTATTTTGATAAATTAATATGTTCAGTTAAAGAATCTTTCTCGAAAATCCCAGTTGGTAACAGACTTTCATGGCAAAGACAAATCTCTAGTATTAGTAAAATGCTAATAAGTCAGAGAAATAAATATAGACGTAAATATCAAAGATCTACTGATTTAAATTCTAAAATTCAATTGAAAAGCATTTTGAAGCTTTTAAATAAATTCATTGACTTCCACCTTAATAAGGACCGAAATGAATCATGGTCAAAATATATTGCGAATTTGTCTACAGGCTCTAAAAAATTTTGGAAAATAACTAAAGCCATTAAAGGCAAGAAAATGTCAATTACCGATCTTCATGTCGACGGTGAAGTTTTAAAAACTGCAGTTGAAAAGGCAAATTCAATAGAAGATGTATTTGGTATATCGCACACCATTACCCTATGTAATGCTTCACCTATGGACACACCTGTCTCTACATTTATTAATGAGCTGAATGATAAAATCCTTGAGAGGGCAAACATAGAACTTACAAATTTAGCGGAGGATCCTAAAATTCCATCCAGTTATAGACCAATCAGCATTCTAAGCCTGTTGGATAAAGCATTCTAAGCCTGTTGGATAAAATAAATAATTAATAATTGATAAGAGAATTTTAGAATTTTCTAATCACAAAAATAGTATTAATTCCCAATAATTTGGATTTCGTAAAGAGCATTCTACCGTACATCAACAAAAAAGAATAGTCAATTTTATAGAACCATGGTCAATTTTATGACCATTAATGCGTTTTCGCAACACTAACGTTTTAAGTGATCCGTGTGTCCTATGTATACACAAATTCGATTTTTTCCATTATCTTTAAAATAACATATTAATCTAATAATGACTTTAAAAAATAGCATTAACCTCATAATTAGTTAATTAGGCGATGTTTAAATTACTGATGCGATAAGGCAAAAGCGTTCGGAAATGGTTTAAAAGATAAATTTAAAAATCTTCTTAGAAATTAACCTATTCCCTGCTTAATAAAATACATACATTTATAGGAGTGGTTAAAGTTCTTTTTTGGAAGCTATAAATCATGGAAATCACAAGTTACGTATTTTATTATGATCCTGTTGCTTGCAAATCTTGCAGTAGAATATCACTGTGTTTTTAGCCTTACATGTTTTGGAATTGAGGATTTGATTTCATTTTCCAGAGTCTTAAATCTCTAAAATTGGAGTAATTTGTAATAAAAAATATCATGACTATCATTAACAGTTAATATACTTATTTATGACATTACACAGAAATTTTATTATCAAGGAATTAAAATTTGTCCCATTTTTTAAATTACACAGAAATCGGCAACACTGTAGAGTATGCGTAAGAGTACTGGGGTTTTATTTTTCTGGACGTCGAAAAAGCTTTTGAACTCGGTTTGGCATGATGGTCAGGTTTTTAAAAACTGACACTTTTAAATTATCCTATGTACCTGCAAAAAATATAAAAAGTCTCTTAGATATTGTTTGGTATTTGATCGATTAACTTGCCGTCCTAGTGATACGACCAAATACCAGCGGGTCCCGCAAGGGTGCAACTTTATCACCAAACACTATTCAATTAATATTTCTTGATATTACTGTTCGCAGAAATCATGAAAATAGCTTTTTTTAACGCTGACAATACCCTGCAAAATTATCTTACTTCGGGCAGTAATTGACTTACATAAGCGATAGTATATGTTTTTTTGTATTAAGTAAGTTTTCAAAAATACAATACAGTAAAGTTATGGATTCTGCCACAACTAAGCACTTTTCCTCAGAGTACTCCGGAGAATTCCAAAAATTGCAATTCTATTGCTTCTAATAAGTCGGCCTCATCTCGAACAAAAATAATGCATTATAAATCGCTCTTATCAGTAATTGTTTTAATTATAAAAGTCTGTTCTGCAATTGTCAGATTATAAGTTAAGCTTTGCTAAAGCGCAATTTAAATGCATGATTTTGTTCGAGATGAGCGCCTAGAATGCAATATTATGCAAATTGTTTTGCTCTCTTCCGGAGCACTATTGTATGGAAAAGTGTATTCGACATCATCTATAACTTACTGGAGAAGTGTGAGAGTGGTGATAAGTACTATTACATCTAGGCGCCTTCGGGCGTTTTCGGGCGATTGTAGACTTACTCTATTGCCTTTTCGGAAGCTTTATGCAATTAAGTAAGCAATATGTTGCTTCCGTCAGTTCTATTGCATCCAAATCAATAAATTTTTTTGCTGGGTAGTGCTATTATATGCTGCGGTAAGGTATCTATTGCAATTATTACAAGAATGAAGGATAGTTCAATACAAGCCCACAAATATTTTGATAAATGCAAAATAAAAGTAAATGACGGAAAACACAAGCAATTATTTTCTCATATAACAGATCGCCAAAACGTATGCCTACAAAGCGTTTATTTTCTACAGGGGTGTTCATTCTACTAAAAGACAATATAAAATGCCTGGGAATTATTTTAGATAGAAAACTATCTTTTAAGCAACATATAATTCATGTATGCGATAAACCTATTAAATGCGGTCGAGTCCTCTACGCTGTATTCAACAGAAGATCTAAACTGAATTTAAAAAACAAGGTTCTTATTTATAAAATATGTATTAGACCAATAATGTCCTATGGTTACGTAAAGCTCCAAAAACCTACACATGATAATTGCAGATAATTCAAAATAAAAATCTGAAAATAATTCATAACCTACACTACCGATATTCAAATGACCTTCTGCATAGTAACATTGACCACAAAATGTTTAATATATTTGCAAGGTAACTGACTCTGTCATTCAATCAAAAATGCAGAACGTAAATTACGAAAAATAACAAATAATAACAGTCACTAAGATTCTTTTGTATCAAAAGAGTGGAAATTAGTGGTAGTTTTTAGATTTTCATAAAACTTTTGAAGTGTGTACAAGGTTTTTTAGACTACTTTTCCTTAATTTATGTAATATTAGTAGTTTCTTTATTTAATTAATTAGTTGTTAATTGTTGTAATACTTTTTAAGTAAACCCTCAAAACATTGTAAATACGACCTTTTTATAAATGATTCAATAAAGAAAAACAAAAATAATAAAAAATTTATTTTGGTTATCCTCTTTTAGTAATATGTAACTTTAAATATCTATAATTCCTTAAATATACGTTAGATTTCGCTGATTTAAAAATCAGTATAAAATTTATTTAAATAAGTATTGTAAACAATCCAAAATATTTTTCTTGCTAAAGATGCACTTTAATATTGAAGTCATTTAATAATAATTTTACCAATTCAATGAGCCATATGATGCAAGAAATATTTAAAATGCAATCTTGTTATTGCAGGCTGTGCTGAACAAATTATGAACTGCCTAAAAATAAGTTTTTAGATCCCCAACTGCATTCGCCAAAACAAAAATTAACTAAAATATATCCTAGAAGTTATGACCTAGATATGTTGGACTTGGAAACCCATTTGATGTCCAAAAGCTCATTTAGAATAAATGGATATGCTTTTTATGACACTAAAGATCCAAGAGATATAGTATGCATAATAATAACCCGTATAACGTTATAACGTTAATCATACATTCTGGGTATCATGACTTTAAATCTTCATTGGAATTATCTTCAGTTCATTCACTCAATTTTGTTCTTATATTGAACCCCGAGAAACATAATATTGTTTAACACAAGAATATACTGGTTGAAATATAAAAAACTAACGGAAAATATATTGCTGAGAACACCAGAAGATCTCTATCTCTTTCCGTTGAGATATCTGTACGAAATTCGGCATAAAATTTGTTTTTATGATTTTGATAAAAAACTAAAAAGATTTCAGAACCCTTATAGACCTATTCGATTGTATTCCAACACATTAATTTGGTTTTAGAGATAAACTTAGCACAATAGAACACACCCACAGGCTTTTAAATGTTATATCTAAGACGTTTGAAGAAAAGAAATATTATTTTACTCTTATCATTGACGTTTCTCAAGCCTTCGATCAAGTATGGCACAGAGGTTTATTATTTAAAATTTAGAAATCTATTTAATTCAATGAAAATTTGTTCTTAAAGAGGTGACTTTATAAGCTCACTGCAGTCTATTGAAGCAGGTGTATCCCAACCCAACTAATAGTCGAACACTCATATTAACATTTGCGGATGACACAGCTATTCCAGTCGTTCATGAAAACTCTTAAGTCTTGCAATATTATATACTCTTTATAGAAAAATGGTTAAAGTAAAAGAGACTTAAAGTGAATGAACAGAAATGTATACATATCTTCACACTGGATTACACCCCACCACATTACACCCCATCAAACGGAAATAAAATATCTTGGTATACATCTATGTTGACATCATAGATAATTTGAAAACAAATTATAAGATTCCAAAATAAAATACTACTTACAACATTTTCTCTACAAAACCAATAAAGTGGGTTTATGTATTCGATTTCTGTTTATAAAATCCAACAATTGGATTTGAAAATTTAAATATTTTCGACTCGAGTTTATAATGAGAATTTTAAAACAATGATTAAAGCAGTTCAATATTCGTTTAAGATCATTAAATATATCATGTTTATGAACATAAAAATGTAATTATGAGTGGAAATATCAATTCTGTAACAAATTACTTTTGTTACGTTTTCATAAAATAGCTACAACCGTTTGAGAAGAAGGAACACAACACACATCCGCCCAAGCTAAACTCTTCAATTATTCAGTGGTTGAACTTTATATAAATTAAGTTTTAGAGTTTTGGAAGAAATATTATGCATGTTTATAAAAAAAGTAATGAATTGATACGCCTCAAAAGCAGATTACTGTACAGCTCGTCAAATTCCTCTATGGTTAAGAAACACATTTTGTGCAAAGAAAAAAAAAATACTTTTTTGAATTATTACGTATTCAGCTATTCATTTGAATTTATTTCTTTACATTCAGGTCCACTTGTAACTTCGCTTATTTTATCATTGGAATCAGTTGTATTGTTAGTTTCAATTTGAAAGTTTTCATTTTCTTTTCTATTGGTTTCATCTGATTCTGGCTCAGTGTCGTTGCTCTTCTCGTCCTCACTAGAATCTGCAATCTTTTTTTCATCAGATGGTTTTGGCTTCTTTGCTCGACATTTTTTCTTAAGTCGTTTTGCTCTCTTTTTCGCAGTTTTTTCTTCCGCTAATCTACGGTTCTCTTCAAGTTTTTTCTGATATTCTTCATCTAACAATTCTTGATGACTTTTTGACTGTATCATTTTTTGTCTAGCATATTCTTTACGTCGTAAGTGGCGATACACATGAAATTCGCCGGATCCTGCACCAGCACTTGAGCCCATAACATTTCGAACAAATGTTGGGACACTTTGCATGAAATCCTTCTCTTTTCGATGTTCTGGTATTACTACAGGTTTGTCCTAAATGTTAATTATAATATAATAATAAAATCGACATCTTGAGATAAGTTACAACTTACAGGATTTTTCATAAGTTTCTCCAACTTCAATCGCTGTAAATCAATTGCAGATTTTATAATTGGTCTTACTTTTTTTTCCTCATCACTATTATTTCCTGAATCTTGTTTTGTTTTTGATTTGGTTTCAGGATCTCTTATTAAATTTTTAATTAAAGACATTGCATCAAATTAATAGTAAATGTTTATATTTTGCTTGTTTTTTTTTTGTCAGTGATGATAATACAGCGATTACAGCAAGATTTATCGATTTTTATTTTAGAGCAGTTCAGGAAAATAGCGATTTTCTTAAATTATGGTTCACACATGATATTGTTTGACAGTGCTGCCAAATCCTAAGTGGAAAAAAGTGCTAAAATTTAATAAAAAGTCGTATAGTCGTAACTAGTCGTCTTCACGTAACATAAAATATTTAACATTAACACTAACATCATGTT
>MINK01176117.1:15598-27728 GCA_001735545.1 Phormia regina | reverse complement strand
TATATATATATATATATATATATATATATATATATATATATATATAACATTAATTGAAATTGATGCTTTCAATTATGTGTTCATGTTATTACTTAAAAAAAGTCATTTACTTAAAACAGAAGAACAAAAAACAATAATTATATTTTGCAAACGATTTTGATTTTTAAAATATACAAAAAAAAAAAAACAAGTTTCCTAAAAACCCTTATGTGTATGTAAACATTAAAAAAGAAATTTCAATTGTCATAGCAAACCTTTGATATTCCGCCTAATGACATTTCAACAAAAAATCTCCATTTAATGTTTGATCATGTCATGAGCACTTTAAAAATTATGAACTCCTGTTATAATAAGCGGCAAAATGCTTTGAAATTATCGGCATCAATGCTAAATGTTAGTGACACAAAAGAATGGTTTTGCAACACCCTTAACATGAATTAAAATAAAATTTTATTTGTTTTGTATGCTAAGAAGGGCTTTAGTAATGCTACTGATAAAGGAGTAAAGAAAAAATGTCTTATTATTTCAAATTTATTCAAAATCCTTAAAATGCAAATAAAATTATTCTATTTATATACAATGCACAGTGGGGCCAAAAGCAAAAATAAATGGTAATAAGTCTGACACTTTGAAATGCTTACAGATATCAATATAATTATTTCATATGATATAAAATATTTAATGGAAAATTGATCATAAAAATCTTTATAATTTTATTATATATTTTAAAAGGTCAAAATTTTTATTTTTGAAAATATTTACCATTATGCTGTCATTATACTTTGCATAACTCTTAAGAACATATTGAGCTAAATAGTTTAATTCTCAGAAGTACAGAAATCAAAAATCAATTTCTTTTACATATTCAAAAAGTTGAACTGCCCTTCCAAAATTGAACATTATTGACCACTGCTGGTTGTAAGGTGAACGTTCAAAACTTCTCAAAATTACAGTTACACGTTTTTTTTTTTTTTTTTTTTTTTTTTGGATTTTTTTTTTTTTTTTTTTTTTTTTTTTTTTGACGTTCCATCTTTTAGAAAATGCCAAAAGATATTAAACTTTTTTTACTATTTTTTTGTTTTTTATGTTAAATATATAAAGTTACTTTTTTAGCAAACATTTTCATTTTTTGAGATCTGTTTGGAAATTTTTACTTGTTTTCGAATTGATTATTGAAATTTTGTTTTAAAAGTTGTAAGACAAAATCGCAAAAAAGTTAAGGCCAAGAAAAAGTTTTTGAAGTTAAATATCTTTTAAACCGTACGAGATAATTTAATATCTTTTTCAACCTCGATGTGGTAGCGGCGTCCGTGCTGCAGCTACAGACTCCAGATAACAATATTCTGAAAGCATAACTCCTCTTCAATCGGTTCATAGGTTTCAAAGTTCCTGATTTATTGCCATTTATTTTGTTTTGGTCCCACTGTGCAATGCCGTAAAATTTAATTGCCAATGTTTATTTAGCATACAAATAATTACCTAAGTAAATACATTATGATCTCCTGTTAAGAAAATCGGCAATTTTCTTTGAACTGAATTTTTCGCTTTATTAAGCATTAAATGTTGTTGGTCATGCTTCGGTCTGTTAAATGAAAATAATCCCTATTTCCGTATTTATGCAAAAATCTGAAAGAGAGGATAATTGATGAAATGTCATCAGGTAAGTAAATAAAAAAGAGGATCAAAATACAAATTCTATTAATGGGAGAAAAATATCAAAAAAATGTTCTGAAATCCTGTTACCAAAAGCGGCAAAAATCTTTGATAAATAAAATCTTTGACAATAAAACAGTAAGTAAGTAATTAAATATGAATTATTATGATTGTGTTGCCTTTGGATTCGCAGGAAATATGCATTTAATGAGGATAAAACATTTTGGAAGCACTTGATCGTCTCCTTGCTGGGTTTTTAATTTCGAAAATAAGTCTGTGAAAAAAATTTATAAATGAAATAAAATAAAGAAATTTCTACTTTTGCCTCTTTGTGTCCAGTATCCCCATAGATGAGGAAGTTATAATGCTTTTTGCAGATGTTTGTAAAATCTATCAGCTTTTTTTTTTAATCGCAATAGTTCAACCCATAGAATATACAGACTCGATTCATGGGTATCCATTCATCCACATAAAATTTGTAAAAACCTACAAGTAGCAATTTTAAAAACAATTTAACGAAATGCGGTCTTCCAAATATTACTTTTCTAATAAAAATCAAATACCAACGGAAACATCATGTATCCTTGCAGGTTTAATGATTTTTTAGAATTTTAAAGAAAATTCTATTTACAAGAATAAATTTCAAAACAATTTAATTGAAATGAAATTAAATAAAATTTTACTTCATCCCCTTCAAATTTTAATTATTTGATATCATATATTTTTTGTCTGTTTAATTCATTATGATCTCCTGTTTTTAAATGCGGCACAATTTCTATAAACTTTTCACCCCATAAACAATAAGCAAGAAGAGGTGTTTAATTAGTTTTGGGTTTCATTCATTTGACACGCTGAATATTTACGCACTTCAAAGTCACCCCAATAAAATTCCAAGAATAAAAAAATGCATACAATCAATCACTTTAGTCCTGTTTTACGGTTAGAGATCAAAGCGTTTCCAAAAATTTTACCGCTTTTAATATCAGGGGATCATAAAACTCGAACAGTAGTTAATAAATAAAAAAAAAAAATAAATTTTAACAAATAAAATATAACAAATTGAAAATATATTATGAGATTCTGGTATTGAAAGCGGTAGATTTCTTTGAACTTTATTTTATTGTTTAAAAAGTGTTAGTTAGTTTTTTTATTATTGTTTCATAAATGAACGGGTGATACTAACTACTACTCTAACTAAAAAATATACACAAGTGATTCATGTTTTTATATGAAATCTTAATAAATAACCTCCAATTTTAAAAGTTTACATATAAATTTTTAATGTTATTCTTACTTCACTTTTACTAACAAAATTTTAAAATAATAATTTAATTATAGTAAAAGATGTACATAATTTATTATTCAGAATTATTTTATTATTAGTACAATCATAATTATGATCTAAAAGTTAAATGAAATGTAAGTGTGCATTTCATTTCAGAACGTTGATATTTCATTTGTAACAAAATGATAGCGGTAAATTTCTTTGAATGTTGTGTCATCGAACGCATCAAAGAACGCCGAGGTGGTATATAATTATTTTACAGTCTTATTTAGCACACTATTCATAAAAATAATATAAAGTCACCCCAATTTCTTAGGAAAAACAAAACTTGAATAAATGCGTATGAACATTGAGCGGCTTGGGATCAAAAGCCTTTAATTCCTATGTGACGGATTTTCAAAGAATTCTACCGCTTTTGGTAACAGGAGATCATGATAATGTTATTAAAATAAAACAATTTTTAAAAATTTACTTTAATATGCCAGAGAAATTTTTGGGAGATTGTATTATGAGCTCCTGGTATTAAAAGCGGTGTTTTTTCCTTTGAAATCAATGAAAAAATAAATGCTGAGGTTTATGGGGGATCTCCCTTCTAGACTTAAAATAGAACACAGTAAGTCCGATAAGAAGTTACAGATGTATTTCCAAAAATTTTCAATCATTCTACACTGTGTAATGTAAGGAGTGTTTTAAGATATTGAAATTCTGAAAAAAGGATTTTTTATAGAACGCAGGAATTGTTCCTAAAATAAAGATCTATATATTCATCGACTGCCTGTCTGTCAACACTCTCATGAATTTTTTAAGGTATGTTGGTTTGGATTTTTTTTTTTTTTTTTAATATACTACCGTTAATATTTTTGTTCATCTTTAGGAACAAAAATTTCCTAAGCAGGAGTCCAACATATATTAACCAAATAACAAAAAATTTACATCTTATGAATCAAAAAGAGTATCGAGGAAAAAACTAAATTTGGTTTGTGACTATTGGAAATACTGGAAAAGTAGTTTTGTATTCAGCTAAAACACAAACCATAATTAAAATAATTCTTCTTCTTATTCTTATCCTCAAAATTTTTATTAAAAAAGTATCCAATATATTTTTTTATAACTGACAGTTCTAAATTTTATCCAATGGATTTTATCTATTCTATTTTTTTTTTGTAATTTGGATCATTTCAAATATTTAATCCTAGACACAAACCATTAACACTAAAATGAGGCAACGCTATAGTCAACGAATTTGTTATGGATTTTTCAATGTGGAAAACATTTGAAACCCAAACCAAACATATTGTGGATATTAAAAAGATAACAAAAAACTATAGCATACTTTTGTGTGTAGCAAAGTAACTTCAAGAAGTATTTTACTAAATATAACACTGTGAAATAATATGAATAACAGGTTAAAAGATACATGAACATTTTCACAAAGAAAATTTATGTTTTTCCATTAATAGGAAATTATACGTTTAAAACCAAATAAATAACTTATTTTTGTAGTATTGATCTTCTCGTTTAAATTAACTAAGAAAACAATTTAAAATTTTCCTCTATTAAGTTTTTCACTCAAAAATTTTATCTGTTGGAAAATCTATTTAAAAGCAGAACACTTTTAGGAAAATTACTTTTAAATAAATTGAATAAATTACGCGAAATTTGTATTAGGAGCACAGCAATGAATGGTCATTATACACACAAATTTATATTGGCAATAAAAATAAATTTTTGGTAAAAATTCAAAAAAAGCAAAAAAGACATAGTCTGACATCTATACATATATGTACATACATACAAATTTTCATTACAACCATCTACATTTGGAAAACACATAGAGGAGAAAATAGAAGACAGGCAACTTGGAAAAAGCAATTTAATTTTAAACAAATGTTTGTGTGTTTGTATGTTATTAGTTTCCTAAAGCTAAAAGAGCAAAGAAAGTATTTAAGTAATGAGTCAGTGTGTGAGCAGTGAAAATAAACAAAAACAAAAAATAAATACAAACACTTACACTTTGAAATTTGGGAAAAAGCCAACAGCTGCGCATCGCTAAGCAAAAGTAAACTTTCCCTAAAAAAAAAAAATATATATATTAACAATCAGAGAGGGGGTAAATTTTCCAACCACCACCACTGACACGACGACACTTTTATTTCCCTTAAAATCTTAATAGAAATAACAACAAAAATATATAGACAGTCACCATTGAATGTAGGTAGGGTTTTACTCTTTGACCTTTTTTTCCTCTGAAAAGCACACTCTATAATTAATAAGGAAAATTTATCATACGAAAGAATGTAAGTATATATA
The DNA here is from genome assembly GCA_001735545.1 of Phormia regina. Classification (NCBI taxonomy): domain Eukaryota; kingdom Metazoa; phylum Arthropoda; class Insecta; order Diptera; family Calliphoridae; genus Phormia; species Phormia regina. The sequence goes on along the minus strand of MINK01176117.1, from coordinate 22,480 downwards.
CATATGTATGAATGTTAGTATATATGTGTTTCTAACAAAGAATATATGAGTAAATTATTCCATTAACATCAAAGGTAAACCGATGCGGGATTTTGCCTTTGTATCAAATCCTCAAAGGAGTTTTCCGATCTTAATACCAAGAGTTCAGAAATTTTAGTAGTTGTTGTGGAAAATTGTGAATTTTTCTTTCACGTTTTCCACTTATAATATATATAGTATAAATACGAATACATACAATACAATATAAACGCTTTGAACAGCAACAAAAATGAAAATTTATTTTCATTTATAAATTTTTTTTGCGCGCGCAAACGAGCCAAAAGTGTGTGGCATCATCATCGTCGTCATCAATGACTAGATATCTGTTTGCCTGTCTAGCTAAGCACTTGTTTAGTAGTTTTTAATATTTTTTTTTTTTTCTTTGGCCTGCATAGAGGGGGTATGAATTTACATATGTATTTAGAGATTCAGTATTTTTTTTTTTTTTTTAATCATTAGTTAATTTACTTAAAGTAATAATAATTGTTGTGAGTGAATTTGAAAAAAATATATATTAATGTTTTGTGTATAATTTTAGAGTTTATTGTGAATGAATTTAGAGTATTTTCAAAAATACTCATAGTTTTAAATGCACTTCATAGATACTTTTGTTTATTAACCCCTTAAGTGGGGAGTGATTTATAGTTTTGTGAGATTTCAAATAATGTACGCAGATAATAGATATTGTAAAACATAACTTTTTATGGTTATTTATATTATGTGTATTATTCCAATAATCATATTATAGTGCTAATAAATGTTGGTTTCTGGAGAAAAAAAAATATTTTTGTAGTAAACAAGACTAGCAGTCATTTAAACATTTATCAGTACATGAAAAATGGTTAAAGTGAAGTATGCGATTTAGAAAATATTAATTAAGTAATGAAAAAATTTAATAGTGAATTCTACATAAACTAGACAAATTTAAATTGTTTTATGATTACTTAATAGAAATTTTCTCTGCATTTGTTATTTAAAAATACTTGAGTAAATTCTTGCTTTTTTTCAACAAATCACTAATAAAATATAAATTTCACTCCATATATATTCTTAAAACATTTGCAAAATGTATGCTAATTATTTAAAACTTTGGGTTTTCCTATATTGCAAAATTTCTAAATAGAGAAATGTTTAAACAAGATCAACAAACATTATAAAATAATTATAAATTATAACACTTTCAAAATGGCAATCGACCTTGTGTTAAACGATATCTATATTTTTTAATAGTTTCTATTTGAAAAATTTTAATGAATCATAATTTGAAATTCCAAACTAAATGATACATACAATTAATATTTAGTATACAAATACAAGTTTCCTTAAATGTAGAAAACATCACATATAAATTGATATTCGATGAAATTTATTATAAATTAAATTTGCCATATTGGGGTTTAAGAATTTAATGTAAAAAAAAAAAAAAAAAAAAAGATGCAAAACTTTTATAAATTTTATTGAGTAGTTTTGATTTCATAATCAAAAGCAAACAACTGCTATTGACCAGTTAAAGAGCATTAAAAATTCATAGCTAGTAAATGGTATTAAAAGAACATTAATATCAAACTGAAAATTAAATAAATATTAAAATAATAAAAGGTTTAAATGTAAAATTAAATTTACAATATTTATTTATTGATAAAAAAACAAAAACTACTCAAATATGATTTATGTATGAATTTTTAATTAACTATTGTAAATTAAACAAAATAAACACTTTTTTAGAATAGGTAACAGTATTTAAATTAAAATTAAATTTATTAGGCAATAGTTTTTTGGAATATTCTTACACATATCTATTTTCTTATTAGTAGATTTTAGTAAAATGAATATAGTATTTTTAATTTATTTAAATTATTCTATTTCCCAACAACTTCATTTTTCATATAATTTATAGTCAGCGATTATTTTTTATTTATGAATCCCACCCATCTAAGACCATCAGCTTTGTTTACTTGAAGACTTACTACAAATATGTAGTTTTGCACTAAAATAGAATTTTCGGAGGATTTACTAATTGTGAAATCGTATTAAAGCTATAAATGCCAAAACTACTCTAGAGATCAACAGACAACAAAAAAAAAAAAAACTGCACAGATATTATAGCGGCAGCAGTTCACAGACAAGCAGGTAAGTTAAACTTTAGAAGGAGAACAACGAATGAAGGTAGAGCTAAATAAAATAAATAGAAATGATTATGAAGTTATTGATAGAAGCTGTGACTAGACTATGACTAGACTATGACTAGACTATGACTAGACTATGACTAGACTATGACTAGACTATGACTAGACTATGACTAGAATATATTTTCTCACAAATTAACTTTTAATTAAAAAATTTTATCAAATTAAGACTAACCGAAGAAAAAAACATATGAACTAAAATTTTAGCAATTTTCAAACCGCATTCTCTCTTACAATTATTTCCACATTCATTAACATTTAATGAAAACATCTAATCAAATTGAGAGTAACCGAACATTTATAGCTATGTTAAATCGCATGTGCGATGACAATCGCGTAATTTTTATCACATAGCCGCATGACTTGATTAAGGAAAAGATATCCGAAATTACAGACTTATATTAGAAGCTCAGAAATAACTCCTATTCGAAATCAATTTTATACAACAAAATTGAAATCTTTATTTTTTAATTTATATACTTTAATAATTAAATATGCCTTATGTAGCGACTCCATTTAAACAAACTGAAAATAAAAAACTTGCATGTTGGAATTTTCAAAAGCGGACATTTAACTTTGGGAAAATCTTCATTGTACACAGAGAGTCTGACGAGCTGGCAAACAGGCAGTCAGGCAGCATGTACCCGCGTACAATACCACCTTCAGTTGGTTGACTTTTAAAAGCATAAAATATACTCATGAAAAGCCAAGCCCAAATACAGTTACTTTATTTAATAAATTTCAAATGCATTGTGTTGTAGTTTTTATATTATTACTATTGTTGTGTTACCTGCTATTTATGTCGTTGTAGTTGTACGAATTTAAAACATTAAGAATACAAAATATAAAAAAATAAAAAATAAATAAATTAAGACAAATAACGACATTGCAAGGTCGTAATTGTAAAAATGTTCCAATTATTTAATGTTGTTGTTGTCTTTGTCGATTTTTAGTTTCTTGGCAAAAGAACGGGACAAGATCTTTAAGTTACTTGGAAAACAATATAACATTAAGATTATTTACAGTCCCTCATATTATTATTTACAAATACAACAGGATATTATGTGGTTTATTCTGAAAGTCATACTTCTGTATTATTCCTTTTTTTTTTTTTTTGCCTTATTTGTGGTCAAAATCAAGAGTTAAAATCAAACTTAAAGGGAAAAACATCTAAAGGTGTATTTAATTTTTAAAAATTTTATTTTAAATAATGTAGCTGCATAATATTTGTTATGATTGGTTCACCCTTTAGCATTTTGTGGTTATAAAGTGAAAAAAGGAAATAAGACTACTATTAAGGATACATATGTGCAGCTGCTACAAAAACACGCAGGAGAGTTATTTATGGCCTGATCACAACAATAACTGCAACAATATTTTAAAAAGAATGTCCTTTGTTTGTTTGGCGTTAATACAGGAAGAATTATAAAAATGTATTTTAACAGTATGTTTATCGTGTTCTATTTTAACTGCTATTAAAGTCAAAGTTACATTTTTTTTTGTGTATTTTTGAAAACAAAACAAGGAAAAGATATTGAGTAAATGATATTATAAAATGCTATAACTATTCATATAATTAAATTAAAATATTTTATAGAACATACACATACACACGTATTAATGCAATTTGTTTAAAATTTAATTTTAGTTATAATATAAAAATATCTGTTGCTGACTCTTTTTTGTTTTTTATTAGAGAAACAAATTTAATACATTTGTTTACGACCATATAAGGACATCTATTACTTATGTATGTAATTCAATTCCTTTAACTGTTTTTCTTTCAACCCAATTTATGATGCAATCTGTCCAGTTTTTAAGTTTTATTGTCTTCATCCAGTTGCTGTCATAAACATGCACACATGTTTAGAAACGTGATTTTTATCTCAAATAAAATATTTAAAATTTCTAAAATATTTCAATACTCAAGAAAATATTTATAAAACAAAAAACGATTTTCATTTAAGTATCAATTTCATTTCATCTGTTTTCATTTTTATTTATCGTGGGCATCTAAACAGGAGAGAACAAAAACATCTGTTTATGTTTTATATTCAAACCATTTTAAGGCACTTAAAACCGAAATAAAAATAAAAAAGAAGAATTATCCTTTTTTGAAAGAATACTTTCTTCATATGTGGGTATTTTGGTTAAAAATATTTTAATGTGTTGTAGTTTTTAAGCGATCTCTTGTTTTTTCTTGTCGTATTGGATCTAAAAATTTAAATACAGCTGCACATCATGTGGGTTGGGTCAAGGCGTGAAAGTACGTGCTTAGTGGGATGTTCATATATTTGTGCAAACATACACACGCACACAATTATACATTTAATTTGTTCGAGAACTTAATATTAATACAAATAGAAAAGGGGGAAAATTAAATTTAATTTTCATCCCGAAAAAAAAAAATATTGTTTTTCATATTAACAAATATTAATATTTATGTCAGCAGATATGTATGTCAACGTATGTGTACACATATATCATTTTACCGCCTCCAACATTTTCAATAATTTAAAAATGTATTTGGGGAAAAAATAAAGTTTAGCTTCAATCATATCAATTTCATATTTAATGGTTAAATAACCAATAAAAAAGCTACCAAAATTTTGTTAAATTTCTAGTAATAAAGATAAAAAATTATATAATAATGTTTTGTATTTGGGAAACTCAATATATCGTATATAAATGTGTAAGACGTACGAGATGTCTGGGAATTTCTTTAAAATAGACTTATCTTATTTAATTCTGTCAAAGTTATTTAAAGGAAACCAAATACATACTTATTCCAAAAAAATATGTACTATGAAACACATTCAAACTTTTGGCAATTAAAATTAGTGTTAGATTATGTTTCAGGAAGCAAGTTATTCTATGTTCTTTTTAACCAATTCCACTGAATACTTTTGTTTGCTTTGTTATAATTATTATAATTTTTTTTTGTTATACGTCCCATTTTTTCCATTTCAAAACACTTAATCATTATAATTATGCTTACAGAAGATCATCAACATTATCATGATTGGCACTTTTAATGCGAACACAAATATTTTTAAGGAAAAACCTCTAATTACAAACGATATGGAACATCTGCTAAGGCCACAAAATAAATAACATCTGACAAATATTACAAAATTTATGGCGAATATTTATTTGTGGTAAAAGACTTTATAGGGTTGCAATTTTCAAGGACGCGTGCACACACCCACTTTGTTAACAAATGTTATATGAAAACAATACAATTATTTTCCTCTGCCGTCATTCAAATCATTAACAAATTTTATTTTAAATTTTAGCAAAAATGTTTTAGAGAAATCAAATTATAACATATGATCAATGAAATTGATTATATTATTATAATATCCAAATAGATATTTCCATATTGAAAGAGATTCAAACAATAAATTATCTACAAATTTATAAAACGCAATAACAAATTTAAAGTCATCTATTCGTATTTTACCGGAAATCATAAAAATAATATTTTATTTTAAAAAAGGATTAAAAAGCAAGATCAATAGGGTTATTGCTCAGAAAAAGGGGAAATTTATATTACAAGCAACAAACACAAATAACAATAAAAAATATAAGAGTATTTTTTTTTTTAAGGAACACGTGTGGCACGCATGCTTACAAGTTACAAACAACCACCAACAACTACAAGAACTTTAACATCATGAGGTTTCAATATAATAAAATTATATTTAGCTGCAAGGGTTGGAACGTATAGATCGTATACAAACCATATTAATATTATGATGGTTGCTTAATTGTTTCATGTACTAAAGTTGTGTGCCTTTATGAGCCCCTAAAGGATATAAAACAATAATACTTTTGTTGGGTCTCTCTTTTACATACTATTGTCATGAATCGATCTTGAAATTAAGAGAAAACTATTCAAATTACAGGAAATACTTCAATATTTTATAATAAAAATATTGAAAGGAAAAAACTATTGAAACAAAAATATTATTTGCTTTTTTTAATTAAGCAAAAAGTATGCAATTAAGATTGTGGTAATTAAAGTTATATAACCAGAATTTTATAAAGAAAGAGTCACTTTTAGCAGCTGCAAAACTTTACATATTACACTTGCTATCAGTACTATAAATATAAGGACGACACGTACAAATAACTAAACAAATTGTTAAATAAACCTAAACATTAGATAGAATTCTGTTTATTTTTTTCTATCAAAAATAAACTATTCCTTCTCTTTACTTCAAGGCGTATAGTTACACGAAAGAGTATTAGATAAGTTAAAAAAAAAAAAAATACAAAATATTGACTTTGGTAATAAATATTAGTGATCACAAATAAAGGCCCTTTTTCCATTTGGAAGCCTATTTACCGAGATAATTAAAGTTAAAGATTTCTTATAAAAAATTCTGATTTTTGCTAATCGATATTGGTGATCACATATAAAGGCCCTTTTCCCATTTGGAAGCTTATTTACCGAGATAATCAAGGTTAAAGATTTTTCATAAAAAATTCTGATTTTTGCTAATCAATATGAGTGATCACATATAAAGGCCCTTTTTCCATTTGGAAGCTTATTTACCGAGATAATTAAGGTTAAAGAATTTTCATAAAGAATTCTGATATTTGCTAATCAATATTGGTGATCACAGATAAAGGCTCTTTTTCCATTTGGAAG
>MINK01176117.1:0-15467 GCA_001735545.1 Phormia regina | reverse complement strand
TTATTTACCGAGATAATTAAGGTTAAAGATTTTTCATAAAAAATTCTGATTTTTGCTAATCAATATTGGTGATCACAGATAAAGGCCCTTTTTCCATTTGGAAGCTTATTTACCGAGATAATTAAGGTTAAAGATTTTTCATAAAAAATTCTGATTTTTGCTAATCAATATTGGTGATCACAGATAAAGGCTCTTTTTCCATTTGGAAGTTTATTTACCGAAGATAATCAAGTGTAAAGAATTTTCAAAAAAAATTTGATTTTTTGGCTAATCGATATGCACAGATGCATCGCTGGAGCGTGGGATCGTATTGAGGAGAAGTTCAAACAGTAAGTATATAAGGCATGATTTGTGTTCCCGGAATTTGGAATAGCGTATAAGGTTTGACGCGAGGATACGATTCAGGATGGTTAATGAAGAATTTTTTTCATGAGGAAAATTCCTGGCATGATGATCTGCGTCAGGCTAAATGTCTCTAATTTGTGACGGTGAGTGTTCGAGGATAATCAACGGCCGCCCCTGATGTTTTAGCCATTTATGGAGCTTGAAAGTTAGGTACGAAGTAAAGTTAGATAGGGGGTAATATAGGAACTGAAGTGTACGTCGTTCCTATAGAAGAGTGATATCAGTTATCCTGGATTATTGATTACTGCTCTAGAAATCAGCACAATAGCTAGCATTCAGGGGCATGTCGGTAAACGAGGGTATAAGCAGGTCGATCTTTTGTATCTGCATCTTGTTGAGAAGCTTAGATAGGTGTGTACGCGAAAGTGGATAATTTAGAGCGAGTGAGGAGTAAGAGAAGTTCTCTTTCACGCATATAAAGGTATCTGACTGTTTATGGCTAAAGTGAGGGACTAAGTTTGGTGGATCACATTCATAAAGGGCCCTTTTTTCATGTTGGAAGCGTTTCTCCGGAGATGATAGTACAAGGTTAAAGATTCTTTCATGAAAAAAAATTCTGTATTTGCTAAAATCCATATTGGTGAATCACATATAAAGGCCTTTTTCCATTTGGAAGCTTAGTTTATCCGAGATAATCGAGAGGTTAAAGATTGTTTCATAAAAAGGATTCGAGGTGATTTGCTAAAGCACAATATGAGTGATCACATATATATAAGGCCCTGTTTTTCGCAAGTTGGAAGCCTTATTAACCGAGATAGATGTAAGTAAGGATTTAAGATTATTTCATAAAGAAATTCTGATGATTGCTAATCAATATTGGTGATCACAGATAAAGGCTCTTTTCATTTGGAAGCTTAGTTTACCGAGATAATTAAGGTAGATTTATCATACAAAATTGATTTTTGCTAATCAATATAGGGTGATCACATATAAGGCCTTTTTCACATTGAAGCTTATTTACCGAGATAATATCAGATTATATCTGATATTTGCTATCATGGATGCTGCGCACGGATTAAGGCTCATTGGTAATGTCCGGACTTAAGGTTAAAGGAGAATTTTTATATGTACAAAATTCATGTATTTTTGCTAGTCAATAGGTGATCACATATAAAGGCCTATTTTTACACATTTGGAGATCAGCTTATTTAAGCACGAGATATGTAGTTAGAGATTATTAGTGAAAATTCTGATGAAGTGATGACAGGGGAATGATGTGTTCATAAGTTAGTGAGTGTGTTGCTAGAAGGATCACAAGCGAGGGTAGGAGGACCTGTGTGTGCATCGTGGTAAGAGTGATCACAGATTTTTAAAGGCCCTTTTCCATTTTGGAAGCTATTTACTCGAGATAAGATTAAGGTTAGAAGATTTCTGTATGAAAAATAATTGATTTATTGTGTTGCTTAAATCATGAGTGAATCCACGGTAAAGCCCTTTTTCATTTGGACTATATTTACCGAGGTAGTTAAGGTTAAAGATATTTCATAGAAAAGTGATTGATTTTTGCTAGATCAATTAATGAAAGGAGGGCGGTTGTGGGGATTTGATGTAGTACATGATTTGAAATTGGTCATAGTTTCCAATTGGAAGCTTAGTTAAGCGAGATTATGCGGAAGGGATTTAAACATCGATTTTTAATGTAAAGAGTGATCATAAAGTATGTTCAAAATTTATGCATAGAACCTGAATTGAGGTTATTAATGTTTAATGTATATTTTTGAAATAAATCATTTAACGGCCTCAATTTTGGTAATATGTCAGCTATTGAGTTATAAACTTATGGAGAGGTAATTAAAGGGACGAGAGTCAAAAAAGAGATTTACATATATTTACTACATTTCTATAAACGTCATATAACAAGAGAAGATTTTCACTATTAGGGTTTTTTTTTTTCTTAAAATAATAATGCCATAACAAACACATGTTTCAACACAATAAAACATCAAACAAAAAATGGAGGTTTTAATTATTTTTTCCCAAATGTTATAAATTATTTAAATAAGTTAGACAAAGTGTGCCTGACATACGTCCAACAAGATGACACGACACTTAATGAGAAAATAAAAACAAAGAATTTTCACCTTTAACCATTTGTTAAAAAAAAAAAAATATTTTTTTTTTTTTTGTTCATTTCTGCATGACAGATTATAGAATCCACCCCTACTTGAGAATGTTGAAAGAAAATAATAACATCCTACAATAGGACACCATAATCATCAACCACCACTGACACCATATGTTGCATGCAATGCTTTTTCAATAATTTAAATATGTTACGAATGAACATGCATCTCAAAAGAAATTAAACAGATTAAACAGATGCTATAGGGTTGTGGCAAGATTTTAAAAAGGGAAAAATCTTTAAGAATTTACATGATTAACTAAAGTATAAAATCCTTAATTATCGATTCTATAAATAAGAAACAGTTGCAGACCAGAACTTTTCTTATGGAAACTATTGTTTGAAAAATATAGTATGATGCTTTAATTTAGTAAGACATACAACAACAGTCTTTCGTGTTATTTAGCAGATTTAAGACTTTAAGACAGGAATGTTATTTATCTATCTAATTTTTGTTTTTTTTTTTTTTAAGGAGTAAAAACTTTTGGATATAGATTTATGAATATTTATGTGGAGGATCAATATTATTAGTTTCATTGTCAAAGTCGCCATTAATTGATGAAAATTGTTTGAAAATATTTAATCTACAATGCAGACATTCTTCCTAGTCAACAGTCAACAGTTTATTTAAATAATATTTTAAAGCGTCAGTCTGTATTAATTACAATTACACAGAACTCATTCATTATTTAAAATAATACATTTTCTTATCCTGGCATCTGTGTCTGTCATTTAAAAATATAATATCCGAATGATAATTATTGCAAGCACCCGCACAATGAGCTGCTCAAACCAAGTATAACATTGAAAAATAACAACAAGACAAGAGGAAAAAGGTTAAAGGCACCACAAAAAACAACAACATCGACAACAATAATTACAACATTACGTTGCTGATAAGACAAACAAGTAGTTTTTGTTGGCAATTGATAAATGTTGAAAACCTTTAATGCGGGCTATTTTAATTGTCGCCAACAGAAGACTGACTTTAGTTTTTTCAACAAACAATTAAATACTGACAGACAGTCAATTTTTTTCTTCATGCAACATCAAATCAAATGCATCATTGAATTAGGGAATTGTTGAAGAGATACTTACAGAGCTCTCATCTTAATTCACTGTGCCTTTGGTTTGTATATATTGTGTTAATGATTTATTTTTGAAACCAAATTAAAGTAATTTTTAATACAGGAAGTGACTCATATGGCAATGAACTGTTAAATGTTAGAAAATATATTTTTGTTAATTGTAATTTTAATAGTTGTTGAGTTAGGGAAGGGATAGCATGTTGACAATTTTGCACCTCTTATTAGTTCTGTATAAATATTAATATATTTATGATTATTCTTAACGAACTCTTACATGTAAAGAAGAAAATATAGTTGTAGTGACCATAATCTTATATAATCTTATATATATATATATATATATATATATATATATATATATATATATATATATATATATATATATATATATATATATATATCTTAACTACATTATTTTTTCCATTTTATCACATAATGATTTAATTTCATTACATTATTTCATCTTATAGGTTATCTCATCTATCATATTATGATTCCATTTCATTATATTAGTATTCCAGAAGAAAAGAAAAAGTGAAAAATAAAATTCTGTAAAATGAAAATGAAAATTGTTATAGGAATAAAACTATTAACATAGTTTGAAAATAAATTATAATTGTCATATTAATAAAATTTTATTTATAGTAAAAATATTTAAAAACATAAAATTTTTGTAAATAATTTTATCAAAATATTTAAAGAATGCAAACAAGTTAGAATATTCAATCGATTAATCTTCATGCGGTTATCCGATTAGTAGACAGTTTTCAATTATTCGAGCAGTTAGAATAATTAAAAACTGTAAACAAACCGAATAATTTGTGCCAAATAATCGATTAACCGAAATCTAGTTTTTTCTTTTTTTGGTTTTGTTATTTTATAAATTTTTTATTTTAAATTTAAATAGATATAAACATCACATCGTCTCTAAAATGTATAATAGACATTTATAGCAAAAATAAATATAATAGATTTTACATTCAAAGTGTTATTATAGACTTAGTCTCTCGTGCTCAAGTGCCAATAAAATATAAATCTCATTTTTCATGAGATATGAAACCCTGTTTAATTGGATACCCTAAACACAGTGTTATGAAAAATAACAATTACAACATAATATTATTATGGTAATAATACTGTAACCACGATTTTTGGGTTGAAATTATTAGAAATTTGTTTTTTATTATTTCAGAATATGTATCTAATAAACTACTTAGCTCACACTCAGAATGACTTCATTATAAGTATTTCCTAAAATATTGAAAAAAAAATCATTTGAAATCATTATTCCCTTAAACATATGTATATATGCCCATTTTGTCTAATCCTTTATCTTCAACTCGACATAATCCATTCAATCATATGTATTTCTCACTTAAATAACTCTGGAGTCATAAGTGAAATTTATTATAATTTAATGCATAAAACGCGTGCCATCAGTAATTTCAAGAAAATAATAAAAATTAAATTAATAACAATTTCTTTATTTTATTATTTTTAGATTATGATAAATAACTAAGTATATGTGTATGTGTAAGTGCAGGTATTGTGTACATAATATTAATATTAAACAAAATTGTAAAAATAAAGCACCCTGCTCTGCTTAGCTCTAGTTTAGAGTGCAATGAATGTAATAATAAAGTACTTTGACCAAGACCAACTATAAAATACAAATAATTATTGAGAGTTTTTCGACCATGACATTTTCTTGTTACTTGTAAAATACACAAGTATTCTAAACAAAAAATATTCTAAATATATTCCTATAACTAAGAGTGAGTGTTGGGATACGTGTGTAACTATCAGAGTAAACAGAAAATATGTAAAATCAAGACTTTATCGTCTCTAGATAATTCTAAGAATATTTCTATCGATTTAACAGTATATTTTTGTATACTTTATACATTTCAAACAGAAAAAATATATATATATATATATATATATATATATATATATATATATATATATATATATATATATTAAATTATGATATATATATAGATAATATGATATATATAATAATATAAATATTGTTTTTTTAAGTTTTAAAATGTTTATGCATTTTCTTAGAGTTAAATTTTGGTTTCCCTGTTAAAGATATAAACATGAAAACTTAAAATGAAAAAAAAAGAAAAAAAATTATAGTAGCGAAACCTGCATTAAAAATAGTTATATACTGGCTGCTTCACTTATTAAAAGAACTACTAAATAAATCGTTATACATATACAGTGTGTAAAATAAATTAACACTCACTTTTTGTGTTTACTACTACTAATTTTATTTCATTGACAAGTAACAAACTTATGATTATTAACACTAGCTCTTTGCCTGACATTTAGTCTTTATTTAACTTCGATAAATTATATGTTTAATTATATATGTGATATAATGGGATTGTAAATATGATAACTTGGAATTATACATATGATTTATAAATATGATAACATAAGATCATTAAATGATAAAAAAAACATGGTGCAATTGAAAGCAATTTTTAAGAAAAGGTTAAAAGGTTATAAAATTTTCTAATAAATTATTAAACGGAATCATAATAATGATTACGTACATATATACTTATTGTAACCTGGAATCACATATTACGATTATAGTATGTTGCTCTTAGTTTATGGTCACCTGAATTTTTCCTCTGCGTGTACTCATACATATAAATTTATTTTGGAACTTACAAAGAGCTACCATTTTAATACAATCATTACCAATAATTAAACTCTAGTAATGATATGTTTTATATCATATCATATCATACGGTTTTAAAGGCTCAAATTTGTTTTTGACTATTTACTTTATGCATTACATAGTAATGTGTGTTCATAATTTTATCATTTATTTACCAACACATAAGTAATTACTAACCAATTAAATTATACAAGAACAACCCACTAAAAAATGCATTCATTTTTGTTATCCACTATTCCCTGGTGTGGAGTTTATTTTATCCCCTTATTGTGTTGGACTAACTTTGTTTTACCAAACAATTTTCATTGTTTTTCAGTTCTATGATCATTTGACAAGATCATTGCTATAACAGTAGTAAACAAAATTTCACATTTTTGTAATTATAATAAAGGAAAATGTACTAGAGACATGTAACACAAAAATTCATACGTTAATTTTCCTCAACCAACGAGGCAAAAGGTTTGGGGCAGCATGTGCCATATGGCTTTTATGTTAATTTTTCAAACAAGTCAAGCGTATTGTGTATTAAAAAAATAAAATAAAAGAATTTTTATTATAGTGGAAAGTTTGTTAGAGTTATTTTTTTATTAAAAAAGAAAATAATTCGAAATGGCTCAAACAGAACGAATTTGATGGTGAACAGGAAATTATAAAAAATGGGTTGAAAGGACAAAGGACAGGCGTTATAAAAAAAGGAAGTTGTAAGAGAATTGTTTGAAATGTAAATAGTTTAACTATACATTTTATATTTAATATGAATTCAAGAGACTACTGGCAGCTGGTGAAAATATTTTTTATACATATTTTTAAACAGGACAATAAAATGTTCCAGTCAACCATGATTGGGTGGAAGTATTAATGTAATGAAGGTAAAAATAAAAGATTAATGATTAGAGTCCAAACGAAATCTTAAATTGTTTTTTATTACTAAAGATACTAACGAATCTCCATCTAATGTTTAAAATGTAAAACTATTACCAAATACAAATATTTTGAGAACATTTTTAGGGATACTTCCCTTTTGTTGTAAGAAATGCGTGGTAAACAAAAGGATCCCATTGTGCTACATATTTTGTTTTTTTTTTTTTTTATTTTAGTTAAAACTTAAAAACCTTCTAACAACGATTTTAAAACGATAATAAATAAAAGTAAAAAATTGACAGTATTTTGATGTCGGTCTCTTTGAAATTCATTAGAATTTTAGTTAAAAAAATAACAAACAAACAATGAGTTAAACTTTAAAGTTTAAGCTTTTGCAGCTAAGAAACAACAATTAAAAAAAGGGATGTGTATGAAGTGACAATAAAGTATTGTTCTTTTATAAATGTTTGTGATCATTTAGATTTTCTTGGAAATCTTTAATCATAAAAATAAATTATATTTTTGTTTGTTTAATGAATTTAAAAAGGTTGTATAAAAGTCTAATAGGCATTATATGCAATTTTAAAGCACAAATTTATACGATAAGCCAAAGACAAATGAAAGAGAATTTCTTTTAAAAAATTCTACATAAATATAATGAAATTAAACATTTAATAAATTAACTAAAAAGAAAAGCAAAGCAAACAACGACTGACCAGACCAGACCAAACCAAACCAAGCCTACCTCTCTTTGTAAATATTTATGCTTATTTTACCCTAAACATACCCTTTTTATGACAATAATTTCCTTTTCACATCATTACCATCAACTCCATGAATAACATTAACAAACATTTAAATAGTTTTAGTAATTCTTCCTTCTTTATAAAATATGAAAGTGTTAAGAAAAAATTATAATTGAATTGTTTACACTCCCCATGGTTTTAAATCTAAATGATTTTTTTTTTTATAAAATTTCGAGCTGTAATAAGCCATACATACATACATACATACATACATACATACATACATACATACATACATAAATATAATAAAAAGAAAGGCAGCCAGTTATTTAGATGGGTATGTCAATATAGTTTATATGATAATTCTCATGTAATTCGTTTATAAACCCTGGTACTTAATTGTCCAAGAACACGTGACTTTTTGATTATTTATGTACAAAGGAACAAATAAAAGAACGAACAAACCCTTATCGTATCTATAGTTTACTTTATGATGGAAAAATATTTTATATGTTAAAACAATATTCTTGTTGAGCTCTTGAAATTTATTGATTTTTTTATGAACAGTTCCAGACAAACGTTAGTTTATTAACAAAATTGTGCTTTTTAATTGTTTGATTAAAATAAAAACAAAATATTCCCATGCTTTTTCACGTGGGATAATATTTTTAAAAAACGAAACTTATTACCTCAAAAAACAAGAAAAAAAACTTTCAGAGACATGAAAATAAAAAACCAATAAATAAAATTTACTAACTCTGAAAATCGTTTCGTAAATAGTCGATAGCTGTTGAATGATTTAAAAATAATTAGCAAACAAATCCTTAGAAAAACTTTGTAATTTTAGATAAAAACAGCTAGTTATCTCATGCGTTACTTTGTAATGTATGATCATTCTTTTATATTTTATTTTTCAGCAAAAATATAAACTAAAACATGCTTAGAAAGGTCATGATTTTTAACTTGTGTTGTCATTAGAAGGAAGCTGCAAAAAAAATTACAGATTTTTTTTGTCCGATGCAGGGAAAATATGTAAATTAATTTTGAAATTAATATTAAAATTTTCGTAATAAAGTTGGGTGCCGAATAAAAATAGAGAAAATTATGTGTTAATAGTAGAAACGCCAAACGGAACTGGTTTTTTGCAAAATCCCTGGATTACGGGTTTCATTATTCATATGAAAACATATGAAATTATAGTTCACAAACTCTGCTTTGGTACCTCCAAACTGAGGCAACAAGGCAATTTGCGATTGCAAACTTGTTTGTGGTCGGATTTCGACACTATGTAACCACATCTTCAACTGCGTTTACGACATTAGGTTCAACTTGCCCTATTGCCTGGTGCTGCTAACTGAGTCCCTTAATAAGACACCAGGAATGCTGATGAAGTGTGTAGCAGCACAGAAAATACTCTTTCCATTCTAATGGTGTCTGCTTTGGTACCACCAAACAGAGACAACAAGACACTTTACGATTGCAAACTTGTTTATGTCTTTACGGTTCGAAGGACCATTTTAGACCATTGTTGTTATTATTTCTTTCAACGAAGTTGTAAAGAAATAAACCAAAATGATTTATTAAAGAAATAATTTTGGAAGAAGAAAAAAAGGTATGTATTCCAAACTTTATAAAACGTATCGTCTTCGTCTTCTGCCCGGCCATCAACACTTCTATAGAACTAGTTCTGAAAATTATAATTTTGAACAAAAATCACTGATTAAAGAACTAGTTCTACAACCATTCCATAGAATGGATACTGGCAAACTCACACTTCCACTTAACTAGTTCTGAAGGTGGCAATTTCAAACAAAAATCTTAGATTATTTTCATGTGTTCTGGGTTATTGATCATTTTTAAATTTTAATAATAATAATAATAATAATAATAATAATAATAATAATAATAATAATAATCTAGTAGTCATATTTATTTTCTCACACAAAAAAAATAAAATCATAAAATGATTTTTAGAGTCATTTTTATTTGTGAGTAATAAAATCGAAATAAATTTTTATTTTTCAAATAATAAAAATAAAAAATAACCATTAAAATTTGATTAATTCCTCATATGAAGTGGTGAAAATATTATTTCTTGGAAGCACTAGGTCGTTATTTTGCTGGGTTTTGTAACTTACTTCTAACCGATAAATAGTAAAGTCAGAATTATTTTTAATTTTCAGAATTGTTGTTTCTTCTTTATTTATTTTTTTTTTTTTTTTTACATTTTTTTACTTCACAATTCAAATTATTATTTATAAATGCAGAAGGGATTTCATAGTAACTTTAAACTAAAATATAAAAAACAATATAATAATCCCGAATGAGCTCTTGGTTTAGTTAGCAAATCCAAGTCAATCCACTTCAACATTACTAATTATTAAGCTAAAGAATAACTAGTGAACTTTTTCCTTAAACAAAGAGTTTTTGATCCTGAGTGCAAGGACATGTTTTATGTCGTATAATTCTTCTTATATTCTTTAAAATCATAGTTTCGTATGTATTAAAATGTTAAACATTTTCATTTTTATTATTTTCAATGTTAAAAAAATAATATGTGGGAATTTATATTATCTTAAACTAAAAAAACACGCACACATTTAATAATTAATTAAAATTCAATATTAAATAACTCTGTATTTATTATCCTCTCTTCTCAAACCATTAATGGTAAAATTACATTCCTATAACCATTTTTGGCACAAACACACACACATTACAATCAATATAAAAATAAAATAAATTAAATTGTAGATATTTTGCATATTTAATTTTAAATAATGAAAAAAAACAAAAAAAACAAGAAACATTAACAACTTATAAAGAATACTGATTTTATTACAAGTTTTAAATATAAAAGTAATAAACAATTAATGACCGTGTAGGATTGTTTTATTTTTAATTTTTTGTCATAGTAGTAGTCGTCATAATTAAATTCTTTAAATTTATAAACAAATAAAATCAGCTTATAAATTCTTGAAAATGTTTATTACAACATAAGAGAAAGAGGAGGAGGAGGAATTTATTTTAGTGATAATTAATTTCTTATTAAATTCTCACACTACTCAAGTTTTTTTTTTTTTTAAAGAATTATCATCATGGTTGTGTGAGTTATTTCTGATGTCAATTTAAAGAATTTACAAAATCATTGTTATTACAAACGTAACAATAAATAGACTTGACTACTGATTTTTCTTTTCTTTATAATTTTTAATTATATAACAAATAATATGAAAGTAAAGTAAAAAAAGTTAAGAATTTCCTAATCATTTATATTGGTAAGTAATAGAAAAAAGTGATGTAGAATACAGAATACTGATTGAATTCTATGAAACCTCAAAAAGTGTTGCTTTATTATGCACTACTTTTTACTATTTAAAATCATTTGTAATGTAATAGATTTACAACTTTTTCCCTCATCTAATATTTTTATTTATTTTTTTTTTTTTGCTATATCATCATAATTAACAATTAGCTGCTTTAAATTTCTTCTAAGTAGACACAAAAACTCATCATGATTAAACAGAAATTCGTTTTTTTTTTTTAACTCATGAATGCAGTTGAAATTCTATAAAAGTTTCGTAAAGATATTAGAATGATGTTTACTCACATAAAAAGAATTTCTAAGCTGCAACCTTGTTTATTGAAGAAACTTTATATTAAGATAAATTAAGATTTTTCACTAAAATTTGTTAAATATTTTCAAATAAAACTGAAATAGGAATAAAATTTAGGTAAGTCTTTATTTTCCATATAAATTTTTAATTCATCCAATCAACCACCTAATTGACTTAATAAATTTTTTAATGGGACATTTTTTTCCTGTTTTTCATTTTGAGAGGTGTGAGATTCAAATTAAACAAGTATTTAACTGAATGAATTATTTACTAACATACTTTATGATTGATTTTATTTTTAACATTTTCCGGGTACATTCAAAAAAAAAAAAAAGAATCATAGAAAATGTTTAATTTATTTTTCAGAATAACTCAAATTTTAAACATTTTATACAAATACCAAGGTTGGAAACCGATACTGTTATAAATACCGATACTGATTACATACCTTTCAAAGTTGGTTAAAGTAACTGATACCGATACCGAAATTATCATTTTGTTAAAAATACCGGTATTCAAATACCGATTCCCTCTGTACCGGTATTATGGGTATATACCGGTATTTAAAAAAAAAAAAAACATTTTTTTTTCAATATATTATTTTATTGTAAGAATAAATGGTCATATTATTTAATTGAGAAAATTAGAAATATAAAACTATTTTTAATAATAAGAGTATATTTATAGTATTTTAATTTAAAACAGACTTTTGTTGTTTGTATCATGGTAATATCGTTTACAATAACTATATTTTAAAAGAGTTTAAGTGCCTCAAACATAGTCCGACTTCATTTTGATAAAAAGTTTTAAAATGTATTATCTAAGATGTGTGTCTGTTATTTATCATGTCAGCAACAGTGTTGCTAGGACTTGACAAAAAAAATTAGCTAAATTGAACTTTAAAAAAGGTCAGAAAAGGCTAAATGTCCTAAAAAACATATTTATTTTTTAATTCTCATTAGTTTTTCGAGATTTATTAGTGAATTTATATTTAATTATTTAGTTACGTTTAGGTATGAGATACACTTTGACTATTTTCAATAATGTTGATGGATAAGCTATAAATAATTTGAACGAGCATTTTAATTATATCAAACATTTTGTAAAAGACGTTCATCAGCCATCAATTTAAGAATTATTAAGTTCTACATTTTTAAGTGAACTTTTAATAAATAATTTTTCGATACTTTTTAAAGAATTTTCTGATTTTAATACGATATTTTGGATACTTGATCCAAAAAAACGTTTCAGAAATGTTCAGATCTGAAAAATCACTAGAGTAACAGTCTTATATCTTATTCGATTCCCAGTTATTTAAGTAACGACTGCTAAGATAAATAAAATATATAATCTAGGATCCCGGGAAGTCTAAAATATTTTACCGCTATCACGCAAAATCGAAAAGTCTAGGAAAATATTCTCTTGAGCAACTTCAGAGTTTGAATTACATTTGAATTTTTTACATTCATTTAATCGTCGTTTTTATAATGGGGACTAAGAGGCCTAACATTAATTGAATCATTTTTGTCTGTATTAGAAAACTTTTATAAAAACTTTTAAGCAATTTTTCTTTAAAAAGTCAAGTTAAAAATTCCAAAATGCTTTGCTTCCATTACATATGTTTGTTTTTTTTTTTTTTAAATTGTATGAGATAAAATATTCTCATTTCTGAATAATTTAAATGCAAATTTATTAAATAAAATATATAAATATGTATTTAATTTGTAACTAAAATTTGTTTTTGAGAAATTCAAGTAAAAATTTTAATGTTATTTACCGATATTTTAGTTACCGATATAATTTCAAATACCGTTACCGAAATAAAAATAAATTAAATACGATACCATTATTCGTTTCGGTTTCCAACCTTGACAAATACATATCAAAATATATGAAAAAAAAAAATATTTTCGAACAAAATTTCAATAAATTTCAACAATTAGATTTTTTTAAAAATGATTTCAGCAAATTTTATTCAAAAAATCAAAGATTCTAACAACTCACTTTGGACTACAAATAATGTGTATTCAATTAATTTATTAATTGAAATTTAATATATTAAAATAATTGTAAATACAAATATACATTTAATTAATTTGTTAATTGATTCAATAAGAAATATAATTTATTTTTTATAAAAATTTTAAAAAATTAGAATTTTAAGTAATTGAATAGTCAAAATAAATACAAATTTATTGGAATAGAATTTGGCAAATATTTTTTGTTTCAATTTGAATTAATATCAAAGAAAGCTGAATACCTTTTAGAAAATATATTTTAGAATTCATATATTTTATTATATTAAAATATTAATTAACACACATTTAATATAATTCAACTACATACATGTAATATGTGAATAGGGGGTCACGTAAGAAAAACTAATCATAACATTAATTAAATAAAAACAACGGCTTAAATATATAAACTTCCCACTAAAACTTTTTTTCAACACGCAAACATAGGAATGTTGCCACAAAATCAAAACAACAAAGAAAACTTTTTCCCGCAAAAGAATGCGTAACAAAAATGCTTGAGAATTTTTCTTTTAAACAAAAAAGAGAAAAAAAATTGTTTAACATAAAACTAGAGTAACTAACTAAACTAAACAAATCAAAACAAAACAAAATAAAAAATATTTAAAACTTAAATGAACAAACGGAAATTTTAACATGAATAAAAGAAATGATTATAAGAAACTATCTATCTAAGTAGTCTATCTGTCTGTCTGTCTGTCTGTCTGTCTGTCTGTCTGTCTGTCTTACTATATTATATTTATTGAGGATTTGAAATTGTGTATTTAAAAGAAAAACAAAACCAACAACAAGACAAAATAAAAATTCTCGAATAGAAAATAAACACATTTTTGTGAGGCATTAAACATTAAACGATTTTTAAACATTTCTTAAACACTCTTAGCACTTAAAATGCAAATAATGTGAAATTATTTTAATTATAAACTTTTTCAAAAGAAATTCATTTTTTTTTTCTCCAACGTGAATTGAAATCACACAATAGAAACTATATTACAATGAATGTTTTAATTATGAAGGTCATTCATATTCAAACAACAGCCATTAAAAAAAATTGGAAAATCTAAAATTCAGTAAAAGGAAGTTGTTTTCAACTTTTTTACTTAACATTTATGGGAGTCTTTAGGTGCAGCTCTTTATACAACAAATAAGGCAAAGTTTAGCATAACTTGGACTTCCGTTAATGGTCAGCAGCAAAGCAAAGTAAACGAAATACTTTTTCTTTTTTTTTTTCTTTTGTTAAATTTTACTTTAAATTAACGAAAAAATAAATAAATAAACATTAAAACTAACACTTAATATTATTTATTTATTATTTATTTATTTTTATTATTTTCATGTTATTAAATGTTTATTAAAACTTTGTTGATTCTTTTCTTTTTTTTCGCTTTTTTGTTTTCAATTTAAAAAAACATTACGTTGCCTTAAAAAGATCCGTTGTCCATGTCCGGCAATTTGACCGCAGATACGTGACTTTGGTATTGTTAATTGGTGGCATATAAATTATTAATAATGAAAGAAATGATCAGAAAATAATAAAAATAAATAAAAATGAATAAAAATTTATGAAAATAGTTTTTCGTGAAAAGTAAGAACACGAAAAAGTGTTTTAAGAAAATTCAAATAGAAACTTTGAAGTAAAGTATTGCGATTGATTTTACAATCTACATACATATCTAGGTGCGAAACCAAAAATAAATAAATTACATTTTTCTGAGCTTTAAAGTTTCAAAAATGATCTATTTTTATCTATTTTAAATAAATCTAAGAATTTTGAGAACTTACCCGGCAAAAATTGCTGCATACCCAAAAGCAGGTTTGTAAGGGAGTGATAAAATAACTCTCCCTTACCAACCTGCTTCAAGAAGACATGATTTTTGTTCGTGATGTCTCACTT
>MINK01176116.1:0-10741 GCA_001735545.1 Phormia regina | reverse complement strand
TATGCTATTTTTTAAAATTCAACACACAAGTTCATACTTCAATTCAATTCGACATTTTTATTAAATAATAAATAAAAACTATGTTGTTTCAATTTTCTTGTATGTTTTTGTTTTATTAGATTTTCTGTTAGAAAACATAAACGAATATTTCTTTGATTCAACGTATTGTACGTGGAATCACTTTTTTTACTATGTATTATTATACCCTACACAACCATAGATGGAAAGGGTATTACGCATTTGGGCTGATACATTAAACAGCCAAAACTATAGGTCTAAGACTCACCTTAATTTATACCAATCGGCTTAAAATCACTATCTGTCTGTCTATGTAAACCATGTAATCACACTACAGGTCGCAACATAAATTAATAGAATTTGGCACACAGCCTTTCTATAGACCAATGACGTAACCTATTGAAATTGGTTATGATCGGTTTATTATTTCACCTTAGCCCTATACAAATGTTCTCCCGAAAAAGGGGTTTAATTAATCCGTTAAATATAGCAATATTTTAATGAAGTTTGATATAATTTAGTTCCATATTAGCTTAAATTTATGTGCCGAATGTTACAAAAATCGATTCATAATTGAATATAGGAGACATGTAAACCCCTCTTCAAAAAGTTATCAAGTTAATACTTACTCGTCACAAATAAGTTCTAAGTTATTTCCGAAAATCGGTCCACACCCAGCAAAAAATCGATCAAGAGCTTGAAAAAAAAAAACGTTTTCAAAAGTGGAACAAAGTGCATATTTTGAACTTTTTTGGAAGTCCTTAATAATTGCTTTCAAAAAAAGTAAAAATAAATTAATTTTTAGCGGGAAAAAAGGTTATTATTTTTTAAAAAATGTAAAATTTTACAAAATTTTAGGCATTTTCATTATTTTTTAATATAATTTAAAGGAAGTACTTCAAAAGAAATGAACTAGAAGTATAAAAGAAGAACATTCCATTAATGACAACAATGGGAATGACAACAAAGGAACTTTTATATCACTAAGTACTTCCTTCCAATTACAACACAATGTTAAATTCGTGACTTTTTCAGCTCTTATTCAGTTCCTTTTTTTCTCGGATAATTTCACTTAGTCCCATAGAAAGCCCACTCCAAAAGTGTATAAATTCATATAAATGATATATTTTGTATTCGTATGTTTTATTTCACACTTAATATAAGTATCATTCCTCAATTGGCCTCTGATCTAGAAAAAAGAAGAGTTTTCCCCGATTTTGATGGACATATAGAAAAAAATTGAAATCAATATCTTTTATAGAACTCAAACTACGCCCCTTTAAAGTTTAATAAATTAAAAAAAAAATTGATTCTGGCTCTCTGTCCATTGAAAGTGTTTCCGAAACATGAAATTCTAGACCGATGTTTCCTTTAGGTACAGAAATGTCCTTACGAGTATTTTTCCTATTTTTCTTTAAAAAATTCAACCAGTCGAAAGTGACTGATTTTGACATTTTTGTTCTTATCGTTCGAAATACAGAAACCCAATTTTATACTAAAAAACTTACGTTTTCTTTCGACTTGTCGTTCGATTCATTGTTCGCATTGAGTTAGAGAAAACCAAATTAGTTTTCTTTCACTTAGACGACGAAAGAAAGCT
Source organism: Phormia regina (assembly GCA_001735545.1). Taxonomy (NCBI): domain Eukaryota; kingdom Metazoa; phylum Arthropoda; class Insecta; order Diptera; family Calliphoridae; genus Phormia; species Phormia regina. The sequence continues at coordinate 9,123 of MINK01176116.1, read as the reverse complement.
TTCTTTCGACATAGAGAAACCAGCCAAAACTTGAATTTTACATACTGAAAAAATATCTTGCAAAATGGGCAAGTTGCAGACCGTCCTACTTTACTGTTAGAGTATATTTGCTGTGGAATTTAACAACCGCATAACTTTATCCTGCTAACATTTCATCACATTACTAAACCAGAAAACTGAAATATGTAATTTTCTTTTTTTTAACTCCAAAACCTATACATTTTAAACATTCAATTTATTTATAGTTTCATATGTATATCAGTGTAACATTTCACAAAAAATAATTAAAAATTATTTTTCACATTTTAAAGTTTAATAAAAGTTTCCTAAGTTAAAAATAGTAAAAAAAAAAAAATGTTTAATTTTAACTCGTTACGCTTATGTAAGTTTTCAAGTGCAATTGTAATAGTTAAACTCCCATACGATCCAAGATTATGACGATGGTGATGATGATGGTAGGTGAAGATGACATAACTTCATATAGTATATGATGGTTATTGTATTCAACTATATATTACGTAGTAATCATTCACTTGTATAGCTACTATATTATGAGACGAATATTTAAAATAGTTTATGTTTGTCTATGGTTTAATTAACTTTAATTAAAAAACAAAATCAAAATAATTTATTTAAACTTGAAAACAATAAGAAAAAAAGTTAAGCAAATAAATTAATTATTTTACCATAAACTTTTGTTATCAAGTTTTAAAGGGGTTTTAAAGTTTTAATTATCGCAAGCAATAAAAAAACAGCAATTGCGTTTAATAGTCGCTATTACCAGGGCTTAGATGTTTGCTTTTTAATGCGTCATTTAGTCTATAAAAAAAAGAAATAAAAATAAAAGAATTCTTGCAAATTGTTTCCGTTTTAATCTAATCTAAAATCTAAGTTTATTATGTCTTTTAAAATGCTCTAAACTATTTATACAATTTTAAGGTCGTGTTTTGATATGAATGTCATGCTAATAATCTGTTTGTGATTGAAATTTAAGAAATTTAAATTGCAATTTGAAATTATTTAAAAATATTTGGATTTCTTAATTAAGTCAGCGTGAGAAATAAATTATTTAATAGAAGGGAAGGAAATAATTTATTATTTTGTAATAATATAGAACTTCACTAAACCTTTGCAATATAGACTAACAAGATGGGAATTTAAAAAGAAAAGCCTTTTCATTGCACTTAAGCTTAATTTTTCTTTGATATTTTTTTATTCATTATTTGAATTTATGTATATAAAAGACTTGAATCTAAATATTTAACAATTATTTTTATTATATAAATGATGATAAAAATGAAATTATAATTAAAAAAAAAAAAAAAATAAATTATAATTTTAATTATTAGAATATAATTATAAATTTTATTACAAAAATAAATTTACGAATTTTATTATTAGAATAGAATTATAATTTTTAGTATAAAATTGAAATTATAGTTTTTATGGTGAAAATAAAATGTATTCTTTTTTTAATAAAATTATACATTTTTTGGAAATAATATGATCTTTTAATAAAATTATAATTTTTATTATAAGATTATAATTTTTAATATGAAAATAAAATTATAATTTTTATTATAAAATTATTAATTTTATTATAAAAATAAAATTATAATTTTTATTATAAAAATAAAATTATAATTTTTATTATAAAAATAAAATTATAATTTTTATTATAAAAATAAAATTATAATTTTTAGAATAAAATTATAAATTTTATTATAAAAATAAAATTATAATTTTTATTCTAAAAACAAAGTTATAATTTTTATTATAAAAATAAAATTATAATTTTTATTATAAAAATAAAATTATAATATAAAAATAATATTATAGCTTTTATAATAAAAATAATATTATAATTTTTATTATAAAAACAAATTTTTAATTTTTGTTTATCATTTTTGTTACCAAGATAATGTAATAATTTTTATTATAAAATTAAAATTATAATTTTTATTATAAAATTGAAATTATAATTTTTATTATAAATTTAAAATTATAATTTTTTTATTATAAAAATGAAATTATAAACTTTATTATAAAAATAATATTATAATTTTTATTATAAAAACAAAATTTTAATTTTTGTTATAGAAATAAAATTATAATTTTTATTGAAAAACAAAATTATATTTTTTATTGGAAAATAAAATTATAATTTCTACTATAAAAATAAAATTATAGTTTTTATTATGAAAATAAAGTTATAATTTTTATTATAAAAATAAAATTAAAAAATTATATAAAAAAATAAAATTATAATTTTTATGGTAAAAATAAAGATATAATTTTTATAAAAATAAAGTCATAATTTTTATTTTGAAATGAAATTAAACCTTTTAATATAAAAATTAAATTTTAATTTTTATTATAAAATTTATAGTTTCTATTAACAAATAATTTTATTAATTAAATTTTTATTCTTTTTATTAGCCAGGAAGTATTAATGCTAGAAATAATTTTTGTTTAAAAAAAAATTATTATTTTAATTTTATTGCATTTTAAGTTAAATCTATTGTATATTTATGTTAAGCAAAATATCATTACATTTTTTTTATTAAAATAATTTAATTAAATTTAATATTTCAATTTAATAGTTCAAAGTACCTTTAAACAAAGTTTGATTCTGAAAAACAAAATTAAAGGGTTTAGTACTTCCTTAATAAAAAATAATTCATACAATACTTATTTAATGAAGGTCAAAACTCGGTGAACAACTTTTAAACATTTTGTTTAACAAAATAATCTCATTAAACTTTAAAATATAAATTGTTAATACCTACAATATTTATACGCAAAAACATATACGTTTATATATACATTTTAGTTTTTGTATATTAATTTTGTGGTATTTGTGTCATACTCCACATAAAAATATTATAACAAAATGATTTGCTATTATATTTTTTTTATGACGAAAGTCTACAAAGGAAAAACATTAACGAAAACCACTAAAAAAATCTTAACAATCCCAATTGCATTCGCTTAAATAAAAATAAAATGAATTCAAACTAAACTTAAATCACGTAAGATTCACAAAACAAAAAATAAATAAAAAAAAAAAAAAAACAAAAAAATCCATCATCACATCACAATTCATAAGAAAATATATGTAAACATAAGACACTTAAGCCTTGTATGTCGGGGGAGGGAGAAAAAGTTTGCATCAAAGCTATTAGAGAGAAACAAATAAATTACATTACTCGCTAGGAATTAAAGTACTAAAAAAGGATTATTTACTAGTGAGATGACTATTGGACTTAAATATCTGAAAAGATCACTATTTTATAGATAGCACAGATATATTATTTGTCCAGCTTGTGTTTAATTATCTTCCACTCTTTTTCAAAGATACAAGCCGATCGGCTTCAAGCCGACTTAGCGCCGCCGCCACGATATTTTCTATATTATGCGCCGTTTTCGTTATATTCAGCTCAAAATCGGCCGCCGAAATTTTATTTCAAATTCAACAAGAAACATATTTTTTCATTTTATTCAAAGATGCAAATTGATTAAATCTCATAATAATCTCCGATGTTATGCTTTATATAATAAAATTCTATGTTTTTTTAATAACTTTTAGTTTTATATAAAAATCACTTATACGTTATTGGAAAATGTAAAATAACTTTAAAAAAATGGGAACTGTATATTGAAATATTTATAGAAATTACTTTAAAATGTTGCGAAAACATAGAATTTTAATAGAAATCAATTCTATGTTTTTGAAAAGAAATACTATATTTTAAGAAAGCAGATGATAATTCTTCTTCAAATATATTGTTTATTTTTAGAAAACAAAGAAATAAATTGTATATTTTAGAGTAGACATGAAATTACAATATAAAAATTAATTCTATGTTTTTCCACCTTATTAGACAATATGGTGTTGTTATAAAAATATAATGAAAACAAAAAAAAAAAAAAATCTTGGAATTAAATTATATGTTCTATAGATAATATAGAAAATAATTCTATGATTTTGAAAAGCACATAATTTTAATGGAAATAAATACTATGATTAACCAATTTAAATTTATTCTATGTTTTTGACTAACTTATAACCTTTGAAGAAATTAATTCTATGTTTTTTTAAAACCATAAACTTTTTACATTTTATGTTATTAAGAAATATAAAATTGTGACAGAAATGCATTGTGTATCTTTGAGATTAAATTTTAATTTATCCAAAAATGATTAAAGAAAAAATTCTATGTTTAAAAAAAAAACATTCTTTGTTATTAGAAAGTATTGAAATAAATTTGAAGAAATAAATTTTATGTCTTGTAAAAGTATAGACTACATTGTGATAGATATATATTATAATAGAAGTACAGTCTATGTTTTTGAAGTAAATCGAATAGAAATTTTATTTTATTCAATTATTTAAAAAAGAAATCGATTGAAAAATAAACAAGGAAAAGTTCTTAAAAGCCATTCTTTTTTATAAGAAAGTATTGAAATAAATGCTATGTTTTTGAATAACATGACACTTTTAAAGAAATAAATTTTTTGATTTAAAAATAAATATAATTTTCATAAAAAATATATTTTTTTGTTGACAAAAATTATTATAGAAATACAGTCTATGTTTTTGAAATTCATCCAATTTAAATTTTATGCTATCCAAACATTTATAAAGAAAAATGTTTATACCCTTAAAGAAAAGCCAAGGAAATTTTTTAAAAATCCATCAAAATTAATACAATTTTTTTGAATAACATAGAATTTAAAAAACAATAATTCTATGTTTCTAATTGACATAACATTTTCTTTAAACTTTATTTTGTGTTATTCGAAAATACAGAAATATGATATGAATACAGTCTATGTTTTTGAAAAACATGGCGATTTTATAAAAATTTAGTCTTTAAGTCTTTTTGAAAAACATAGAATTGTTGCACTAATGACTTCTAAGCTATTGGAAAATATAGAATTTCCTGTTGAATTAATTGAATATTTTTGAGTATTAAACTAATTTACTCGTATGTTTTTGAAAATATTAGTTCATATTGAACTAAATTCTCGTCTTTTCTTAAGAGTTAATTCTATGTTTTTAAAAGACACAGAAATTTAAAAGATATCATTAAATTTTTATTTGAAATTAGAAATGTATTCTATGTTTTTAAAGACTTCCTTAAGTTTTATTAGAAATGTATTCTATGTTTTTGAATAATAAAATTGATTTGTAAAAAATGATTACAAGTTTAGAAAAACATAGAATATTTTAAAAAATACAAAATTTTAACAGAAATCTGTTTCAAAATCAGACAATTTTTCTGCAAATTCTTTTTTTTTATCGGAAAGCATAGAAATAAATTCGATGCTTTTTAAATAACAATGAATTTTTAATGAACGGTTTTTGAGTTTGTGGATGACATAGCATTTTCATAAAAGTTTTTTTTTATGTTTTTAAAGAACATAGAAAATTTTGAAAATTATAAAATATTAACAGAACAAGTTTTTTATTTTAGAAAGTAGGGAATTTTCTAGAAATACTTTTAAGTTATTCAAAAACATAGAAATAAATTCTATGTTTCTTAAACATTAAATTAAAAAAGGAAATATGTCTTTGGATGCTATTGTATTTTTAAAAAATTTAATCTTTGTTATTAGAAAATATATTCATAATAAAATTGCATTCTATGTTTTTGAAGAACATAGAAGTCTTATGAAAATGAATATTTTTTAATAAAAAACAAAGAATTTGAATAACGCAGAAATTAATTCTATATTTTTTAAGAAAAAAAATCATAAAAAGTAAGGTATGTTTTTGAAAACATAGAAATGTTTAAATTAAATCTTTGCCATATTTCTATGTTTCTTTTTTTAACATAAAAATGCCAGAAAAAATTAGTTATATTTTCGAAAAATATAGAAATGTTGCATAAATTAATTGTGAGTTATATTTTCTGAAAATTATTTTTATTTTTTGAAAAGGATTTTTTGTTTTAAAAAAACCTAGAAAATTTTCTCAGATATAAAACGTAATTCTATTTTAAACAAATTAGGAGTTAATTTTATGTTTTTGAATAGCATTGAGCATTTTAAAGAATTAATTGCATAAGAATAATCAACAATATATTATATGATTTAGGATAACAGTATACATTTTTGTTTCCACGTTTTTCGAAATCAAAGATTTTTTTTAAATAAATACCCAAAATCTCTTAGGCTAACAAAAGTGTTTATTTTTTGTTTCCCATCTAACGCCGCTTATCGAGTCTTAAGTGTTAATGTGTATGTGGTAATCGTTAGCACGAACCGCAACAATGAAAGCGAAAGTAAAATAAAAATTGTAAACAAAAAGAAAATAAAAATAAAATATACACAAACAAAAAAATACTTTTTATTGTTTGGCTTTAGCTTTAAAAACTTTAAGCTTCAGTTAAAAAAAAAAAAAATAACAAAAAACCCAAAGACCATAAAAAGAAAATTACTATTAAAGAAAATTATACTAAATATTATTAAGCATAAGTTTCAAAGGCGGAAGTAAGTTAGGTTGACAATTATTTTAAGAAAAGCTTTTATATTTTTTTATATTTTCCTCTCTGTTGTTTAAAATGTTAATAGATTTTCCTAACATTTGTTTTTATAAATAGACATTATAGAAGAGTTATTTAAGAGAGTTTTTTTTTCTCTTAAATTTTACTAGTTTTTTTTTTTTGTTGTAATATGTAATTGAAGTTAATACAAAATTGACAATAAATTTAAATGATTAACCCCTTAGTAGGGGATATTAAAAATTTATTAAATTATCACGCCGAGAAAAAATATGGTTCAGGTGATCATAAACTAAGAGCAACATAATATGATTGCAATATATGATTCCAGGTTACAATAAGTATATTTGTATGTAATCATTATTCCGATTCCATTTAATTATTTTCTCATAAAGCACATTTATCTGCATTTTTTTTCCATTTTCAGCTTCAGAATTTTTAACATTTATAAAAATATTATTCTTAAAATACAAACATATTGTATACTTTTCCAAATTTTTTGACAAGACTTTCTTTTTTACGTTCAAATGTCGTTTGATTTCACATAATCTTATGATTTGTTGATTTTATGGGAGGAAGAAGAAGGCATCTTACCGCTTCCAGATTCAACCTGCTTCGTCTCTTATGACTTTTTTACAGGAAATAAATTATTTTTAGTTTTTCAAACCCTTCGTTTGACCACAAAAGTTTCTATACCACTTGAAGATTTAATTATCTTTATTTGTGAAAATAAAACGCATATAATATTTTCACAAATATTCGTTCTGTTTATTCCACTCCTTGCACTCAACTATTGCGTTTGCCTATTAACAAACCACTCAAATTATAAACAAAAACGTGTATTAAATAGTTGTGCAGAAAATATATATGATTAACGATAAAAATATAATAGTTGTGGGAAATCAAATTATTGTCAAAAACAAATATTTTTGTATTTGTGGAAAAAATAAACATTTTCCAAAACAATCGTTTAATAGTTGTGAAAAACAGAATATGACTTAAAATCAAATAAAAATATTGGCTTAATGATTGTAGAATTAATTAAATTTGTAAAATTAATGGTAAATGGTTGTAGAATTAACTTAATAGTTGTGTAATAAACTAAATGTTTAGATTTTTCATATATATGATTTCATACAAAAATATTTAAATACATACTATGATTCAGTGAACCATATTAAAATTTTGATTGCGGGTAATCATTAAATCATTAAACAAAAACTGCTATGTAATCATTGAATAGTTATGGTGATCATGTTGTAACCATGTTTTTTCTCTGCGTGTGATTGACTAAATATTTTTATAAAAAAAATTCTTCTTTATCATGAATTGTTGTTATTGTTTTATTAATTTATAAGCAATAAATAATCGTTTTTATTTTTGGAAATTCATTCGACTATTCTCATTTACTTTTCTCGCTATCTTAAGAAAATAAATTATTTCAGTGGTGTTTATCCACTTTTGGCGCTCAGTGTATATGCTTATAATTTTGATATGAGAAAAAATTGATTTCAATATATTTAGAAATATTCAAAGGGATAAGATTCCTTTTAAATATAAAATCTTATAAACAGTTCTTAATTCAATATTTTTCTTTCCCCTCCCCATAATGGGTTAAAGTGAAATTTATTTTTATTACCAATATCACAACAACAACAATAACAAAAACCCGCTTTTTTTTATAACCAACAACGCATTACTTACTTTATTGTAATTCCACATTGACTACTTGTTTAATAAATATTTCTTTCTTTCTTTTGATTTTCAATATCATGCATTTCTTTAATTCCTCTGTGCTACAGTTTTGTTGTTGTTGTTTTTTTCTTTCTTTTTGAAATTAAAACATTTTTATTATTACTTTTGTTTTTTTCTTTTTACGATGACACTCTTTTCTTTATAGTTGTTAGTTCAAAAATACTCTGCCTAAAATGTTTCATGTTGAAATTACATTATTTTTGTTGTAGAGAGTAAAGAGTAAAAAATAATTTCACATATTAAAAGTGTCAGTTACGCGTGGATCTTTCATAAGTTATGTACTTGAAATAGTTGGGAAAAAAAACTAAACTAAATCTTGATAACAAAAGAAAAATCAACAACAAAATAATAAAAACAAAAATAATAATAAAAAAAAGTAAATCTTAAAATAAATTTAATTAAACAGAAGGTGTTATAAATTATTTGCCACATATTTTTTTCAAGCTCAAATTTGTTTAAGAAAAAAATTAATAAGAAAAAGTTATAATAGTTTTTTTTGGTGGCTTTAATAATAAATTTTTAAGTTATACGTCAGTTTGTTTTTCATTTACTTAAAAGTTTACTCAGAAAATTTTGTAAAAAGAGCATTAAGAGTTAAAAGTGTTAAAAATTTATAGACTCTCTGTATTTGTGTTTATTTAAGTATTAGTGTATATGTTTTGGTAAAACCAAATCAAAAAAAAAAAAAGTTAATTAAATTTCGTAAAATAAGTGTTTAATATTGAAAACAAATTTTGCAATCATTTTTTATGTGCGTTTTTTGTTTTTGTTAGTTTTTTTTCGTTTGTATTTTAGTGATTTTGATCCGACATTTAATTAAATTTTAAATGTTATTAAAAAAAGGTAAATTATTTTTTTT
>MINK01176113.1:0-13293 GCA_001735545.1 Phormia regina | reverse complement strand
CTAGGTGAAATAATGGGCCGATCATGACCAAAATCAATAGGCTTCGTTCTTGTGGCAAAAAATTATATGTACCAAGTTTCATCAAATTATCTCTAAAGTTGGGACTTGTATTTTGCGCACAAACTTTACATGGATAGCCAGCCATCCAGCCAGCCAACCAGACGGACGGACGGACATCGTTAAATCGACTCAAAAAGTGATTCTGAGTCGAACGGTAAGATGGGTGTAAAAAAATTTTTTCTCCGCGTTACAATATTAGCACAAACACATAATACCCAAACCACCTCTGGTGGTGTAGGGTATAACAAATTAGAAAAGGTGATTGTTGCTCTTTGCGTTGCAAAAAAATCAGATATCGTTAAACCGTGTCTTATCGGTTTGTAGGGAGCGTTTATATGAGAAAAAGTTTGGCTTTTTTGCTGTTTTTATAAACATGTTGCTATTAAATATTAATCTGTTCAATGCTCAAAATTGCAAAGTTGTTAGTCGGGATAAAACTGAAGAGTATATAGTAGCATTTCGTTATTAAATTCTTAGATTATTCGTAAGTCGATTACACTTTGGTATTCGTTCAATTTAAGTCAAAGGTTTGATATTTTGATAAAAAAAGTCTAACTAAAGTTGAGTAATCTAGAGACCTTATATACCGCTTGTTAGTTAGTAATAAGACGGTAAAGTAAAAAATTAGGAAACAAATAAGGAAAGCAACAGGGTGTTACATATCAAATAATATTAGAAGTTACAGATTTATTTACAAAAAAATTTCGATTCTGTCCTTCTAAGCTGCATTTCTGTTTAAACCATAACTATAGTTAGTCTGGGTCAGGCGCGGATCCACGAGGAGGGAAAAAGGGAAATTTCCCTCCACAAAATTAAAACGTTTTAAGAAAAAATTGTACTAAATCAAAAAACTTAAAGAAATAGTTGTGAAAATCTTTATATTTTCCTTCCCCAAAAGCTTGAACTGAATCCGCACCTGGTCTGGGTTTGTAGACAAGAGAGATAAGAGAATGTAAAAGTTTAGTATTCTATTCTCCTCTCTCTCTCTCCTATGAACTCAGAATTGCAGCAAGAAAAATTGCTGTAAATGAACCCGGGCTATAAATAAGAAAGACATCATTGAATTAGGTTATTTGTCTCCAGGTTATATTTCTTACTTTAATATTAAAAAAATATATATAATTTTAACAAAGTAGCCTTTGAAATTTTCTTCAATGAAATCAATTTATTTTGTTTAAAAACAAGCAGCCTTTGAAAAAATTGTCAACGAACATTTTTCATATTTTTTAAATCTGAATGGAAGTAAATCCTTCATGAATTGAAAAAAAAGTAAAATATTTTTAGAAGAAAATTTATATATGTATATGAAATATAATGGAATTACGAAAAATCGTTTAAATTAATCCCGGAAGAAATAATGATTTGTTATTTAAGGACGATTTCTAGTAGACAAGAAGTTATTATGCTGTATGTTATACTCCTTTAAAGGTGAATAGAGAGGAGATTGTTTGGAGACTCAAAGAACCAAAATTGAGACAATAATATCTGATCAAGATTTTGACAGATGAAAAAATGTTTAGACAAACATGTGTTGTCATTAGTTCGACATAATTTTTCGCATAATATTTGGGTCACTAAAAACTTAAAAAGGGATATTTTTCAGAGACTGATTTTTTGGCCGGCTGAAAAAAACTGCAATTCTTTAATGGTCTTACAAAGGATTCTTTAAATAGCTTTGATGAATTCAAGGTTTGTATCTGCTGGATGTTTGGAATCCATGGAAAATATGTAGTATATTCTTTGGTTTTTCCCGTGATTAGCAGTTTTTTTCCATATTTTTATAACATGTTTTTTTTTTTCTGTGATTTGTCAAACTAATTTTCAATATTAGTATTTTTTAATATTTTAATATTATTCCCTGCAGTTACCAAAGGATAAATGTACTAAATAACAGCAAAATACCAACAATAACGATGATACGTTCTATATGTTAAAATGGATTAACATGAGGGATCCTTAATACTATATCTTTTGATAAAATCTTGATAAAATTTGAAAGTCTCCATTTTATTTTTTGTAGTCATCAGACATACTCCTCCCTATTTATCTTTCGTTTACTAGAAATAGTCTACAGATATAAAAAAAAATAGTTTATTGTTGTTATTGTTGTTATGTTTTTCTTTTTCTTTTTTTTTTTTGTAAGAAATATTTTTAAATAAACATTTTTCATTATTTTATTTTTTTCAATTCATTAGGGTTTTGCTGTCATTCAGACTTAAAAAATATGAAAAATGTTTGTTGACAATTTATTCAAGGTCTGCTTTTTTGAAATAAAATAAATTGTTTATATTGAAGAAAATTTCAAAGCCTATTTGGTAAAATTTTTTATATACCCTTTGCCACAGGTGCAAGTTTATCATTCCGTTTGTAAGTCGGGGTTCACACACAACAATTTGTCTTGTTGCAATTCTGACTTTGTAGACGAGAGAGGTAAAGAGAATGTAAATTTTTAGTATTCTCTTCAATCCTCTCTCTATCTGTCTCTCTCCTATAAACTCAGAACTGCGCCAAGAAAAATTACTGTGTTTGAATTCGGGCTAATTCCCAATGGAGTAGAACCTACTTGTGATTCTAAATTCGTTTTAAATAATGTTTTAGAGAACTTGTGTTTAAAAACTGATTCTGTATGACTTATACACAATAAAATATTGGTTCTCTAATGACTTCCTATAACTTTTTAAAGAACTTGTATAAAAGATTCAATTTACAAATTAAATTAAGTTTAAAATAGCCCCTTAGAATAAAAAAAACAAGTTCTGAAACCGTTCCCTAACGCTTCTATAGCACTAGTTCTGAGTGTCAAAATTTCTAACAAAAATTATTGATGAAAGAACTAGTTCTAGAACCGATCTATAGAATGAGTACTGGCTAGCTAACACTTCCACATAATTAGTTCTGGAGGGGACAATTTCAAACAAAAATCATTGGTCGTAAAGCCAAAGGAGAACAGGTTCAAGACATTTTCTTGAGTTCTGGAACTAGTTGTAGAAGTAATAAATTTGAGCAGAATTTATGTTTAAGTCAAATCCCTTTGCAGAAATTTATCTTGAAAAGTAATGTTAATTACAAAAAAAAGAAAAAAAATATACTTATTGTGAATAGATTCAGCATCTGCGAATTAAGAATAAATGTCTTAGTTTGTCGTGGTTCACACACAGCAATTTTACTTGCCGTAATTCTTAGTTCATAGGAGAGAAGATAGATAGAGCGAAAGAACAACAGGCGAATATTTTTTATAATTTCTTTATCTCAGAATAACGGCAACAAATAATTTCTGCGTGTGAAACGACTTCATTATATTCCGAATAAATTAATATTTACGAAATCTTAAGGATAAATAATATTTTCCTTAAGTATGCCTTCATTTTTCCACATTTATGAATCTACATTACAATGCACTGTTGGGGGCATAATCGAACATTTTTGGAAATAAATATGTAAATTCTGATTAGATTTCGTATAGGCGTAACAGAGGAATGTACAATGTTAAGTTTGGAAGGGGACACAACAAATCGCTCAGGGGTGGAGTTAAGGGGGCACAAACATTTTTTAAACGCTTGCCGTTTAAAATTATTTTTATATATTATATAGGCCCTGTTAAGATCCATAAAAAAACATATTTTGAAGTACCCTTATTTTTATATATACATATATCCTAGTATTTCTTACAAAAATAAAATCAATCTCGAATACTTTAATATTAAAAATTGTATATAATTTTAACAAAGTAGCCTTTGAAATTTTCTTCAATGAAATCAATTTATTTTGTTTAAAAAAAGCAGCCTTTGAAAAAATTGTCAACGAACATTTTTCATATTTTTTAAGTCTGAGTGGAAGTAAATCCCTCATGAATTGAAAAAAAAAAAATGAAAAATGTTTATTTAAAAAATATATCTTTAAAAAAAATAATATAATTACGTAAAATTTCTTAAAATAAAACCAAAAGAAACTATTTTTTATATCTGTAAACGATTTCTAGTAAACGAAAAATAAATAGGGAGGATGACCACATAAATGTCAGATGACCACAAGAAATAAAATGGAGACTTTCAAACTTCATCAAGATTTTGTCAAAAGAAATAGTATTAAGGATTTAAAGATTCCCTCATGTTAATCCATTTTAACATATAAAACGTCATTATTACTGTTGGTATTTTGCTGTTATTTAGTGCGTTTATCCTTTGGTAATATAAGTTCAAAGATTTTCCTTTTGGCAGCTGCAGGGAATAATATAAAAATATTGAAATATTAAAAAATAATATTGGAAATTAATTTGACAAATCACAGAAAAAAATGCTAATTATGAAAAAAAAAACAAAGAATATAATACACACATATATATTCAATGGACTTCAACCATCCATCTGAGATAAACTGATTCATCAAAACCACTTAATTCTGCCATTAAAAACAATGGCAGCTTAATTCTGCCTGCCAGAAAATCAATATTATTTTTTGCCCCGAGTCTCTGAAAAAAAAAACATCCCTTTTTAACTTTTCAATGACCAAAATATAATGTAAAAAATTTTGTTAAACTAATGTCCTTTTTCTTTATGCAATCATAGATAACACATATTTATCTAAACATTTTTTCATCTGTCAAAACCTTGATCAAATATTATTGTCTCAATTTTGGTTCTTTGAGTCTCCAAACAATATCCTCTCTATTTACCTTTAAAGGAGTATAACATACAACATAATAACTTCTTGTCTACTAGAAATCGTCATTAAATAACAAATCATTATTTCTTCCGGGATTAATTTTAACGATTTTTCGTAATACTATTATATTTCGTAAATATAAATTTTCCTTTAAAAATAGTTTAATTATTTATTTGATTCGTGAGGGATTTACTTCCATTCAAACTTAAAAAATATGAAAAATGTTCTTTGACAATTTTTTCACAGGCTGTTTTTTTTTTAACAAAATAAATTGTTTTCATTGAAGAAAATTTCAAAGGCTACTTTGTTAAAATTATATATATTTTTTAATATTAAAGTATTCGAGATTGATTTTATTTTTGTAAGAAATATAACTTGGAGACAAATAAATTTTTTCTATTCAACAGATAATTTTATTGTTTATTAATCGATCGAAAATACTAGGATATATATAAAAAAAACTGAATCAAGAACATGCAAAAGTAGGCTACTTAAAAATAAGTTTTTTATGGATCTTATCAGGGCCTATATAATATATAAAATTAATTTTAAACGGCAAGCGTTTAAAAAATGTTTGTGTCAAAGATACCCTACTTTGAGCCCCCTTAACTCCACCCCTGAGCGGTTTGTTGTGTCAACTTCCAAACTTAACATTGTATACTGCTCTGCTACGTCTATATGAAATTTCACGCAAAGCCAATCAGAAATTATATATTTATGTCCCCACAGTGCATTGCAATGTAGATTTATAAATGTGAAAAAATTAAGGCATACTTTAAGGCGAACATTTTATTTTTCATTAAGAAGGTATTATTTATGAAGTGGGGGTTCACACGCAGAAATTTTTTATTGCCGTAATTCTGAGATGAAGAAAATGTACCTGTTGTTCTTTCTCTCTCTCTCTCCTACAGGCACGGATCCAGCTCAAGTTTTTGGGGGAGGAAAATAGAATGATTTTCAAAACTGTTTTCCTAAATGTTAAGATTGAGTAAAATTTTTTCATTAAACGTTTTTATTTTGGGGAGGGAAATTTCCCTTTTTCTCTCCCCATGGATCCGCGCCTGCTCTGAGTCGATTTAACGATGTCCGTCCGACCGTCCGTCCGTCTTGTTGGCTGGCTGTCCATGTAAAGCTTGTGCGCAAAGTTCAGGTCACAATTTTAGATATAATTTGATGAAATTTGGTACATATGATTTTTTTGGTACAAGGACGAAGCCTATTGATTTTGGTCATGATCGGACCATTATTTCACCTAGCCCCCATANNAAAGGAAGATTTATCGGCTGCGGTTATAAGGAAATGACAAAATATTTCAAAAGAGACTAATGACTCTTTAATTGGTGAAGCAATACTTAAAAACAAAGGATACCCTACAAAATACTGACTTATTCAAAATTTCAGACCATATTTGTTAAGATAATACTTAAGTTTNNTTTTTTTTTTTTTTTTTTTTGTTATTAATAACACTTTTCAAGATAACAAATTTTTGCAAAGGGATTTAACTTAAACATAACCCTATTGCTCAGTGAACTCTATTTCAAACAACCCAGGAAAAAAATATATTAATTGTACAACTAGTTCCAGAATACAAGAAAATGTCCTGTACCTGTTCTCCTTTGGCTTTACGACCAATGATTTTTGTTTGAAATTGTCACCTCCAGAACTAGTTATGTGGAAGTGTTAGCTAGCCAGTACTCATTCTATGGATCGGTTCTAGAACTAGTTCTTTCATCAATGATTTTTGTTAGAAATTGTGACATTCAGAACTAGTGCTATGGAAGCGTTAAGAAACGGTCTCGGAACCTGTTTTTTTATTCTTAAGGGCAATTTTAAACTCAATTTAATTTGTTATTACTTTTTAAATTTTTTGAATCTTTTATACAAGTTTTTTAAACAGTTATAGGAAGTCATCATTCGAGAACCATTAATTTGTTGTGTATAAGTCATATAGAAGCAGTTCTTAAGGACAAGTTCCCTAAAACATTATTTAAAACGAATTTAGAACCACAAATAGATTCTACTCTATTAGTGTTAGAATTGGTTGTGATATCACTAGTTTTGAGGATTTTATAAAAGAATCTGAAGTGATTCTGATTATACCAGTTCTAGAACATGTGATTTTAGAACAAGTTCTAAAATGATTAGAATTTTCTAAAGCACTTGTTGGTTAGAATTAAAATGTATGACAGAGTTGTAGGGGAGGTCATCATATTTTTGAAATACTTTATTGTAGTCATTCTATTGTAATGACTGATGAGGTACAGGGTGTTAAATTTCTAGTTTATATTATTACTTTTTAATTTATAACATATTGTCAGAAATTATTATTAAAACAAAAAATATTGGGGTATAAATTTTTATTATTAACTTAAATTTAATGGAATCTCTGTAAGTACATAAAATGGAAAAATGTTTTAAACATTAAATTAAATTCATTTTAACAATTATATTTATTGCCAATCGAAGTATTCAATTATAGCAGCTTTTATTTTCACTTATACATTAAGCAATTTATTAGGTCCAATGCCAATTATTTTCAATACAATACAAAAAAGGGATTTCTGAAACAGAATAATTCGATTGGCTTTAATAAAGGTTCTATTAACTAAATAGATTTGATTGAAATAAAAAAAGAAACTTACTTTTGTTGCAGGTCCCAATTTACTTTTTGCTGCATATTTTTTTCATATAAATATTTCATACAATTAGTGGTTTTCTGTTCCAATTCATCTAAATTATTTTGGGTTTGTAATAAAAATTTAGAAAAACTTTCCACACAATTTTCTAAATTTATAAGATCTTCATTGATTTTTTGATCTAGGAGAGAACAGTCGTATATTTGGGAAAGTGAAGATCTTACCGTATCTTTAAAATCGGTAATAATAGTTGAAGATGTATTGATTAAATTCTCCAGGGGAAGTTTGTGCAAAGAGTCCTTATCTAGAGAATCTAGGTCTTGTTGTGTTAAATATTGTTTGCGTGACTTTGGAGATTTTGTAGTAATGGCAAGAGGAATGGATTCTTGAATGTTAGTTTTAGTTGCCTTTAGCTGCAAAGTGGGAGATCTTTTGTTTATGTTTTGAAGGGATTGTTTTAAATCCAAAACAGGACTTTGAGTTTCCTTGGGATTGATATATGATCTATAAGAATCGTTGGTGTCACTTTTAGTTGTTAACGAATTCTGGTTATTTTTATCTGTAATTTCCTTGGATTTTGATTTGCTGGGTGATTCAAAATTTTCACTAATTTCAGTTATCATAGACAGGGTGTTGCCAAGCTTTTCGCTATTAGTTTTGTTTAAATTTTGTTCAGATTTTTCATTAACATTAGTTTGCAAAATTTCACAAATTTTGCTACTGAATTTCGTGGAACTTTGTGTAAAACATTTCCTAGAATTTTCACCAAATTTAATAGATAAATCTCTTAAATCGCTGGATGTTTCTAAAGAATTTTCCGAAGTAAATTTGTACTCAAATTGGTTCTCATTATTTGGCAAATTTGGAGAACTACAGAGATCAATAGATTGCAAAGAACTTTCGCTGTTATTATTTCTCGATTCCTTAGAATTTTTACCTCTCATTGTCTTAGAAATTTCTTCATCCTTGTCAAAATTAATAATTTTATCTTCTGCGAATTATAAATATATATTTTTAATATAAATTTAATCAAAATTTTGTTTATCGTAATTACCTTTTAGGTTGAGTGATTCTGCTGCATTTAAGGAAAAAGTCTCTTCAATAAAAATTATCTCACCATCTGTCAAATATCTGGCATTATCTGTGGGATTTTCATTTGCTATAATTTTCACATTACACCAACTTTTGGCTTCATCATCTTTGCTATTTAGCTCTAAATTAATTTCTTTATTTGACACGGACTTTGGATCACTGCTTTGTTTAGATTTCCTTTTAATTTTAGAATCTTTCTGCTTCTTTATCTGCTTCTCTATTTCTACTGGTTTATTACGTTTTCTATTCATATATTTTAATTTCTTTTCCCTTTCACTTTCCATTATTTGGCAATTTTGTTTGAAATCACTTTTAAATATTTTTGTATATTTTCCTCTTGATCTTTTAAAAAAGTGTTCAGAATTTAGCGTTTGGCACTTTTTCAGCGTTTTATGGTCTTTGGTAAAATTTGTATTTGTATTGAAATTTGTTAAATTTTTGTTTTTAAATTTCAATTCTTTGGGATAATTTTGTGCTTGAGTTGTATGACAAGTTATTGGTTGTCTCTGAAAAGAAGAGAAATATTCTATTCAAAATTTTGATTGAAATTAATATTAGCATGTTTTTTTTGTTGTTTTAATAGAATAACTATTACCGGCATAAATAGTCTAGGACTGAGATTTGAGCGTATTTTATTTGAGGCCTCACTGGAAAGAAATAAAATTCAAATTGAGATAAATTAACAAAAAAAAGTAGAAACAATAGTTAAAAAGACAAAGCAAAAAATTAATAAGAAATTGTTTTAAGAACCAGTTTATATCTCTGATGAAAGTCTGGCTCCCTTTAAAGTTTAATTCTCAAAGTCCTTATTTAACGATTTTTAGTCGATTTAGTTTTTGTTTTTGAGTTCATGAGAGGGAATATATTCTTTTTACCGCTTTCGCCATCGATGTTAAAATTGCGACAAGGAAAATTGCTGTGTGTGAACTCTGACTTAAGGCCGCTAATATTGAAATAATACACTCAGAGGTTTTTGAGTCTATTTTTGAAACCTATAATCGGTTTTATGTAAGGAAATTTAATCGCTAGGATTTTTAATAAACCTAATAAAATTTATTTAAAATTCATGCTTGAGACAGAAATAATTATTAAAAAATTAATTTGAAAAAATCTTAGCATGTGGTCCAGTAGTTTGTTTTGGTGCATTTATAATCAAGTTCCTAACCAAAAAAAAACCAATGGTCTTTGTTCAAAAATGGTCGGGATGGCGAGACATTAAAATTTAACACTCATCTTTGTGAAAGGACACGGGGTTCTTAGAGGCAATACTGTTGCTGATTCTCTAGAGAAAAGGGAATCATTGCTATGAATGCTATGATGGTCACATTGATCGTTTGTGTGGAGTCCTCTTGGCGCTTTGTAAGCTTCATGTGAAGTGAGTATTTATGGATAAAGTTCATGTATTGTGGTCACAAGAATACTCCTTCTTAGTGTCTAGAATTCTGTCGCCAAATCTGGACCACAAGAGGACTATATTCCTATTGGTTCTTGACAGGTCACTGCAGGTTCATTAGACATGTCAGTCGACTTAGTTACAATGACTACTGTAGAAGCTGTCATGACGTAAAGAAGGAAAAAACGATAGCTCATCTTCCATGTAATTGCCCTGCTTTAGATAGTAACAGGCAGGGTATTCTGGATAGGTCGCACTTTGATGATATGGCTCTTTCATCAGAAAATCAAACTGGTTCGTGAGATAAATGCATATGGCCTAGGACACTTGTTTCTCTTTCTTCGTCCACTTCTTTTTTACACTTTGGTTGAAATATTGAAAATAATATAAGCACTCATTGTACGGAAAATATATCGCTGAGAACACCAGAAAATCTTGATATCTCTCTCAAAATTTTTGAAAAAAGTTTAAAACTTACTGCTGAACAAGCTACCCTAACAAAACAGATACAATAGAATTTATTCCGTTGATGTCGAACGGCTCTTGATTGAAAAAACAAGAGTTTGAAGAGATTAGCAACTCCACAGATCCCCTCAACACAAATCAAAGCTAAAAGAATGCCAAAAACTTCTTAATAACATGGAAGAGTACCGAATAACTGAATCACTAAATAAATATCTGGAAAATCTAGATGCTACCCCGTATTCGAATTACTCACTATGGCGAGCTACAAAACATCTGAAAAGATCAGTTACAAGTAGACCTACTCTACGTAAAATAAATGGAGGCTGGCCAAGAAACGATAACGAAAAGGGGAATCTATTCGTTAAACATCTAAAGAACATATTCACTCCTAATTTATCAAATAATATGATAGAGTTGCTGCCAGTTGTACACAATTTTAGAGCAGTTGACCCCCTTTGTTTTCAGATTCGTGAGATCGACGAGGCTATTGTTGATTAAAACTCCAAAAAAATCACCAGGTATTGACAAAATCAGTAACAAGATGCTTTTGAAGCTACCCCGGATAGCAATAAGAAAATACTTTTTATTTTTAATGCTATATTACGCCTTGAATATTATCCACCAGAATGGAAGGAATGGAAGGTCTCATTAGTCACAATGATACCTAAGCCTGGAAAAGATCACACTAAAGTAGAATCGTATGGACCCATTAGCCTACTGTTGAATATATCAAAGCTATTGGAAAAACTTTTAATGAACAAGTTGAAACCGATAGTGAATCATTTCGATTGTATTCCAACACATCAATTTAGTTTTAGAGAAAAACATAGTATCATAGAAGAAACACACAGACTTATAAATATTATATCTAAGTCGTTTGAAGAAAAAAATATTGTTCCGCTCTCTTCATTGATGTCTCTCAAGCCTTCAATAAAGCATGTCATGAAGTATTATTATATAAAATTAAACAATATTTACCCACAAATACGCATAAGCTGTTAGAAAGCTACTTAACTCATCGAAAGTTTGTTCTTAAAGAGGGAGACTTTATAAGCTCACCGCAGTCCATTGAAGCAGGCGTACCCCAAGGAAGTATACTGGGTCCCTTTCTATACTTATTATCCACATCTGATATGCCAACTTGTAGTCAAACATTTGCAGATGACACAGCTATATTAAGCTTACAACAAAACCCCCAAAAAGAATTTAAACTCTTGAAAGATCATATACTCTGTCTAGAAAAATGGCTAAAGCAATACAGAATATAATCAGATTATACCCCAACAAACAAAAGTAAAATACCTTGGTATGCATCTAGATCGACGTCTTAGTCGGAAAACACATATAGAAAAGAAATTAAAAAGTTAAATTTACTCCAAATTAACTGGTTAAATGGTAGAAACTGAACATTAAGTCTAGATTGTAAACTGTTGATCTATAATTCATTTATAAAGCCTATATGGTGTTATGGTATCCAACTAGGGGGCATGGCCTTTGCTTCAAATATTGAAAAAAATTCAAAGACTCTAAAATAAAATACTACGAGTGATAACAGCAGCAGCAGAAAAATTCACAAGGATCTCAATGTCCCTAATGTCAAAAATGAAGTATACCCAACCCCACTTGCTCGAAACATAATAAGAAGCATAGGCTACAACCGTTTGAGAAGAAGGAACACAACAGACCTCCGCAGAAGCTAAACCCTTTGAATAAATAAATACTTATTGTTAGTTCACCTAATACTTATTGTTAGTTCACCTAATATCGTGAAGATTCAATAAATGAAGATAAATGAATTTGAAAAATATTTTTTTTCAGGTAACTCACAGGGAACTATCCATTTTGGATTTAAAGGCAGCCTGTGCAACCTAACATAACAATGGTCGCAAGTTTTTCTTTTTTTTTAAATAATTCTAAAATTTAAGAACCGTTGGAGATATCCAGGTGCAGATCCAGCTCAAGCTTTTGGGAGATATCTAATTAAAATTTCGCATGGTCAGAGCTGAGGTATTTCCGAGTTGATTTTTATAACATGAATATAAAAGAAGTTACATGTAAGTAGTCTTTGTAAATCTCATGTTTAGTTTATAGGGTATCCAATCGATTAACCGTCATTCGGTTATCCGATTAATTTTGGTCGATTAACTGTTCGAATAATTGAAAACTGTCTATTTTAGAATATTATTTCACTATTCATGACTTTCTTATCACTAAATAGGTATCAAAAATGGAACATTTATTGGAATCTGATCTGATTTTGTTCTATTTCTGGAACCCATGTTTAGATTATTACTTATTTCTCTGAATATTATTTCTTTACTGAGACATTTTATGTGACATTGAAAGATTACAATTCTTGAACTTGTGACAATATTATTTCCTTTGGATCTTGCAATGATAATAAGGCTATGGACATGACATTATATTTATAACAAGATATAATTCTGACACAGAAAATAAGAAAAGTTAAAAATATTGATTTATTATACTTGAATTTGAACAACATTTATAATATTATACCTTAAATCCAATTGTTTTAAACAAATGGTTAATAGATCTATTAAGATAGATCCCATATTATCTACATTAAGTCCTTAAATACATTTTATAATAATTTGGCATTAATCGTTTATTAACCGATAAACTTAAAACCTCGAATAATTATTTGTCAAATAAACCGAATAATCTGAAACTCCGATTAATTGGATACCCTAATAGGTTATCTTTTTGAATTTAAGAGATGTTTGGATCGAAGCCAGATCGAAGATGACCTTAATTTTTTTTTAATATATTCACTAGACTTTCCACCAAATTCTAAATAGTATAAATGTAAAAATTATATAAAGCGATATCTTTAATAAAAAGTTATATTAAACTGATGTTGAAACTTAAATCTACCCATAGACACATACTGCATAAGCTCATGCAGTCTCAATTTTACCAATACATTCATATTGCATGAGCTTATGCAGTATGTGGTTGGTA
>MINK01176112.1:0-12344 GCA_001735545.1 Phormia regina | reverse complement strand
TAACTTTATGCTGCTTTCATACTCATCAAGAAATTTAAGGCTATAAAAAGATTAATTAGCTATAAATTTTCTTAAGCAACATGTTGCTGCAACATAATCTAAACAAAATAATATTTTTTAATACTGATTGGGTTCCTACTTTGAAATATTTGAAAATTTATTATGATTTTCTAATTTCTGATTTTTTTTCTTAAGCAACATGTTGCTGCAACATATTATTATGAACTAAAATTGTAAAAAATAAACTTTTGTTTTATGTTGCTTTCATTTTCGGCTAGAAATTTAAAAATTTTAAATGATTTCCAAGGCAAAAATTAGCTTAATTTTATAGTGTTTCTATAAGCAACATGTTGCTGCAACATGGTTTAAAAGAAATAACTATTTTTGAAAACTAATTACCTGCTAAGAAATATTTAAATATTTATAATGATTTTTTTAATTCTAAAATTTTTTTCTTAAGCAACATGTTGCTGCAACATAATATTTTTCTTTTTACTATTGAAAAAAATAAACTTTTATTTGATATTTCATTTCAGTTTCGCCCAGAAATCAAAGAATTTGAAATAATTTAATTTTTTAGTTTTTTTAAGCAACATGTTGCTGCAACATGTTTATATAATTTAATAAATTTTCATGATTTTTCACTTTTTGCTTGTAAAAATCAAGCATTTGATAATTTTTATTTTAATTTTAGAATTATTTTTTTAAGCAACATGTTGCTGCAACACTTTTTAATTACATTTTATATTTTTTATATTTATTTCTTAATTTTAAAAAAATAACCTCTTTATTTACTTTAAGGGTTGAATAGGGGTATAATTTAATTAAAATTATTATGTTTCGCAACATGTTGCTACAATATTTAGGCTTTTTTGCCTTTAAATGTTAATATTTTTGTAATGAAACCCAAAAATTTCTTAAAAAAATAAATAAAAATTAACCTTAAATTTAATTCTTTATAATTTTTTTTCTTTAGCAACATGTTGCAACATTTTTTATTTTACATTTAGATCTATAAATTTTGATTTTAGCAACATGTTGCAACATTTTTTTTTTTTTTTTACATTTGATAATAAAAATTTTTCGATTAATTTTTTTTTTTTTTGAATAATAAGAAAATTCCAAATTTTTTTTAAAAGGGCATATGTTGTAGAACATTTTTCTTCAATTAAAATTAATAAATTGAAATTTTAGGTTCTAATAAATAATTTAATACAATACAATCTATAAGCCACCACTTCTCACATGTTGCAGCACTTTTATTGATTACAAACTATATTACTTGTGAAAATATCTCAAGGTTCTAATAAAGATTAATAATAACATAAAAATTTTCTTAGCACATGTTGTCATTATTTTTAGTAAATTTTCTTAATTTTTTTGTTGTTGGCAACAGCACCTTTTTTCTTCAATAAATATTTATTGAATTTCATATTTAAAAAAGTGTTATAAAAAATGCACAAAAATTTTTTCTTGCAACATGTTGCAGCAAATTTTTTTTTAATTTCCATTTTTTTTAATTTCTTAAATAAATAGAATTTATCTCTTATATGATTTTCTTACAACAATCGTTGCAGCTACTTTTACTTCAAAAATAAAATATTTATAAATTTTAAGTTCTAAAAATAATTTAAAAATGACATAAAATTTTTTTTTAGCAAACATGTTGCTGCAATTTTAATTTTGTTTTATATAATATTTATTAAAATATATAAAAAATTTGTATTTAAATAAAATTTTTAGCAAATGTTGCTGCTTTTATTAAAAGTGTTCAATTTCATTTATTTTCTTAAAGTTTTAGACTCCTGTTCCCTTAACTACAACGTTTGTAGTATTACACATACTAACAAAGAAATCATTTCAAATATATAATATGTGTTTTTAATTGCAGGCGCAAAAGAGAGAAAAATATAATATTACTATAAATAGTGCCATAAAATGAACTGAACGAAAAAGTCCTTGCCTTGTATGTTTATTATGCTGATAAAGTGAAATCTCCACAATTATCTTTACTCTCTCTCTCTCAACACAACACCCGCTGTTAAGTTGAAATAAAATCCTTCTAAACTACTCAGCATCAGCTGCTAAAATTTTAAAATTGCGAAAGAAATGCGCACAAGAGAAAATAATTAGAACATCCCCTTAAAATGTACATCCATCATAGTAAATCACCTAATCGCACACACACATAGACAACAGCATATGGATAATAAAAAAAACCAAACCTCAAGTAAAAATTCATTTTTTCTTTCTCAATTTACGGTTTGACCAACTAACCTAACACATACACAACATACTAATACAGCAACAACCAAAGCAATACAAACTATAATTGTCGATGATGTGAGATGAGAAAGGAATTAAGTATTGTGCTCCCAATTGGCTCCTCAAATGACATCATCTTAGAGATTGTTTTTTGTTGTGTTTGATTCTAAGGGAGCAGGAGTTAATTAAAGAAAAATGTATCCTTTATTTTGTTGCCTCTCTTTTGAAAATACAGAGAACACAAATAAATGCTCTTATTCATTCTATATATTTCTTTTAAAAGAGAGAGTAAAGAATTTCATTTACAAAATTTTGTAAAACAAATTCTTACGCATCTTATGACTGACATTGGAACATGCAAATTGTTTCTTTTTTTCATTTGTGGCATGAAATTTTCTTTTCGTTTTTGTTGCGTTGTGTTGTGAGTTTTTAAAATTTTATAACGTTTTTAGGTTATTTTAAAGAAACGGTCAGCTTTTCTTTTTTTTTTTTGCTTCATGTTTAAGTTGCATGTAAATTTCATTTGTTTATTTTGCTACAAGAATAACGTCACGTTTAATTATGTTTTTTTTTTTTAATTTTTCGTAAAAGTTAAACCGGAAAAATAGTTTTGCATTTAAATTCTATTGAAAAACGTGGGTTTTTCTACCCTTTAGAAATGAAATGTAACCCGCAAGCTATAGCTGAATATATGACACGCCTCATATGAACGAAGTAAATAAAAAAAAGAATTACATTATTAAGACAAAAAAAATCTACTTATAAACAACAAATAATATAGATAATACAACTAATGACTAGATACAGGGGTAAGTCGTAAAGAAAAGGTATACAGGAATTGATTGTAACTGAAAAGACATTAAGTTTCCATCAGAAAAAAAAAAACACTAAGGGGACAACTATTAACAGGAAATATTTAAATAAAAAGAATAATTGATGGCTTTAATAAATTGCTAAACTATAAAAAAATTACAGCAACATGTTGGCAAATTGAAAATATAAAACAAGATTTAATATTATTATAAATAAAATTTAGATTAATCAGAAGAAAACTTTTATCCAATTTTGCTAAAACATATTCAATGAATTTAGCAACATTTGAAATGTTGGCAATTATAATAAATAAATATATGGCTTTCAAGTAGATAAACAAAAGTATACAACACTTTAAGCTTAGAAAATAAGCAAATAATCTGAACTTAATATCTTTAGTTCCGCACATGAAATGAAACACTTCTACAAATTATAAACTGTTGCTGCAACATCAAAACTTAAGCTAAAACTTAGAAATATTAATTGCAATATAAAAACTATAACAGCACTAAGGTTCAACTTTAAAAGCATTAATATATTGCTATAATCTAAAATACTTAGCACATGTTGCAAAGAAACATTACAAAATTTATAAACATAATACGTTATTGCATTTCAGAATGAATATAAATATTTGTATTCAATAGCCAATTACTTTGTTTACAACACTCTGTGGTCACTTTGGTTATTTATGATTAAATAATAATCGAATAAATTATTTGATATGTAAATTATTTTATTCGCCAAACTCAAATATTAAAGTATTCAAACAATTTTTATTTTTAATTAAAATTATTTGGTTTTGGAATAAATTAATCGATATTCGAATAAAATATTAAAAATTAAATATTAAAGTTTAAACTACATTTTGTTGTTCGAATAATTATCGATTTTCGAGATAAAAATTATTCGAATAAAATGATTATTAATATAAACTGATATTGAAGAAAAAAATTATGTTATTCAAAAAAAATCCAAAAAAATATTAATAAAATATTGGAATCAAAATTATCAAAAAATTATTCGGGTACCAATAAACTATGCCCATTAAAATAAATAAATCCGATGAAAAAAGTCATTGGACGAAATGTTTATTCGAATACAAATTTTACAAACTTTTGATATTAATGAAAAACATCCGTAATTCGAATAAAATTATGAAAAAGAATTAAGTTAATCAATTGTTAATAAAAATGATCGATTTTTCGATAAAAATTATCCGATTAATTAATCGATATAAATAAATTATCGATTATTAGTATTAAAATTATTGAACTGTGTCCATTATTCGAAACAAAAACTTATCTGTTACTAAAAAAAATCTTAAGTTAATCAATTGGTAGAATACAATGATCCGTATTCGATTAACAATTAATCGATTATCGATTAAACATTAATTTGAAAAATTAACGGATTATTCGAAAAGAATATCGGTTTTTTCGTTAAAATTTAAGATTTTCAACAAATCACTCAGTTTTATAAAATATTTCAATTATAAAATATACTAATTGGTCTACAAAAATTATCTGATATTCGATCAATTTCCCGTTTATACAATATAAAAATTTTTGATTATTTGATACAAATTTTACAATATGAATAAAATTTTTGAATTAAAAATTTTATTCGAATAAAAATTATCCATTATTCGCTAAATTGGGGATAATTCAAATAAAATTATCTGATTAATGCAAATTAAAAATTATACAATTTATTCATGGTTTAAAAAATTATCGATTTATTGAGCTAAAATTATCCCCCGATTGAAAATTAACCAATATTCGATCAAAAATTGACCGATTATTCGAAAAAAAATACTTATATAAAATTTCATAAAAAATTATTCATGTTAAATAAAAATTATTCGATTAAAAAATTACCGATATTCGTTAAAATTTACGGATATAAAAAAAAAATACCAAAAATTACCGATATTGAAAAAAGTACTTCATTATAAAATAAAATTATCTGATTATTCGGATAAAAATTATCCGATTATTCGAATAAAAATTATCTGATTAAAAATTAACCTATTATTCGCTTAAGAATTTATCGATTGTTCGAAAAAATTACACAATTTTAAAATATATTAAGTTATTTTAACAAAAATTATCCCATTATTCGATTATTCGAATAAAAATTATTCGATTATTCGAATAAAAATTATTCGATTATTCGAATAAATATTATTCGATTTTTAAAATAATAAATTACTCTAAAAAAATTATTCGTTTGTTTTTTTCGAATAAAAATTATTTCCAAAAAAAAGTATTGGTGTAAATTTTAATAATTCAAATTTGTTTTTTTCTGATTAATCGGTTATTCATTTATTGCTATAATCATATATTAAAATATTTTCCTTTTCAACGTTTATTCGTTTCCTTTATTTTGTTTTTATTTAATTTTATTTAAGAAAAAGAAAAAATTTTGTTTAATTAATTATTGTCACCAGGAAATATTTCTATAAGTTTTCTTCTACTGCTGCTGACGCTGCTGTTGATTCTAGCTGCTACTCTCGTTTATAGCAGTTGTTGCTGTAGTATATTTTTATAATTTTCTTAAGGTCATTGCTATTGACGTAGTATTTTTTTTCTATTTTCATTTTATATAGTTGTTGTTGTAGTAGTAGTTTGTTTTAATTCCTATTTAGATTTGTTTGTTGTATGCAACACAGTCGGCAAATTGCCAAGTTAAAAAAAAAAAACTAAATAAATAAATGAAATAAACAAACAAACCTACAAATGCTATGAATATACAAATAAACACAAGTGTATAGTTTGTAGGGGGAGGGGAGGCAAAACGGGTATTAGCCTTATAACAACAGTAGAAAAAAATATATAGTGGGTTGTAGTTATTAAGAGAGAGAAAAAAAAGAACAGTTACAATGAGTTTTACAATAATTTTATAATAAATTTAATAGATTTTTTCTTAAACTAGGAAATTTTTTTTTGTTACACAAACAAATTATATTATAAAAAAAAATTATAACAAAAGGTCACACATTAATTAAACACAATTTTTTTTAAATTTTAGTTAAGTAAATATCAAGTTTATTTATTTGTTTGTTTGTTTGTCTTTTTATGTAAACTTTTATAGGAGGCATTAGTTTAAATATTCAACAAACAAACGAACCAATAAGGAAATACTAATATGACCTTGAAAATGAATTTAAAAGTGTAATCATTGCAAAAAATAAAAACTGTATTTTTATTTAAAAAATTGTGTTTGCTGTTTGTTGTTGCGATTTATTTTCTTTTTTTATTTTTTTGCTATGCAACAAACCGCTTTTAAAATAACATTGATGAAAGTGAAAAGAGTTGAATGTAATCAGGAAATAAATTCAGTTTTTTTTTTACTTTTTATTTTATATATGAAAAACGTATATAGAACAATTTTAAATTGGGTTAGAGGTAATAAAAAAAGAAAAAGAAAATGACAAGTAAATTTTGTAATGAAAGAAAATTGAATAAAATAAAATGTTTAAAACATTTTATATCAAAGGAAAATAGTAATGAAAATAATAATGAAAATCTTTAAAAAGATTTTAAAAACACTAGTAAAATATAATTTAGAAAATAATTTGTTTACAACAAAAATAATTAAAGAAATATTTCAAATTCTATAATTTAATTTTAATTGAAATTAATTTAAAAAAAAAATAATATTTAAAAATATCTTTCAAACTAAATAAAAAATTATCTTTAAAACTCAGTTTTAATTACTTTCCCCTCGTATGATTAATAATTCCTTAAAAAAATATATTAAACATACGCATCGTATACACTCCTTTTATTTACATACCTTAAAATTTCCCTCAGTGTATTTGTCAAAATTCTATTAAAAATTATTTCTCTTTATTAAAGCTTAAAAATATATTAAAAATCATCACATTTTTTTCCTACTAAATATTAAAAATAACAACAAAAACTTAAATAGAAAAAATTATTGTGATGGTCAAGGTCGACTGAGGCGCTAACGTAAGAGTAATGCCAAATACTTGTTTATATTTATTATACACACATTCATACACATATATATCGTATACATTCATATGTATGTATATAATTGTGTTTACTTTTTTTTTTGTATTTTTTGTATTTCGTGAGTAAGTGAAAAACATGAGTACCTACATTTAAATATGTACTCTTATTATTTTGTTTCTCTGTTTGTTTTTATTGTTGTTATTTAACTTAATTTGTATTTCATTGTATATTTGTGGTCGTTTATTTTGTTATTGTTGTTGTCGCTTTTTTTTAATGTTAAGCAAAATTTTTATATATTATTTCTATACTTTGTATGAAGAGGAATTAAATTGATATACTTTCTTTCATTATTAATTTTCTTGTTTTTTTTTATTTAATGGCATTTGATGTTGAGGTGTATTTTATATGTATATATGTATATATTTGTCTCTATGTATATTTTTATGGAATTAATCTGTTTTATTAAAAATTATTTACCACAACAATTTGTTATTTTTATAACTTATTACTTTTGTTCAACAAAGTGCTTCTTTTTATTGTGTGTTCTCGAATATCAAGCAGTATTTTTGGTTAAATTTTTTTTAGCAATCTATCAGCTGGTAAATGGTTTTTATTGTTGTCATACATTTTGCTAAGAGTGACGCACTTTGTTAAGAGTAATTATTCATTAGGTTACTGAGTAAGGGAAGAGGGGAGGGAAGTAAATATAAAGATATGGCTACATAAAAGATAAAGTAAACAAAAAAAAGGAATATAACAATAAGAAGTATGGAATAAATTTCATGGGTAAATAAATGTATATTTACAAAATAAAAATAATTTTTATTCGAATAATCGAATAATTTTTATACGAATAATATAATAATTTTTATTCGAATATTTTTTTATTAACATTGCCTTCGAGTAACCGAATAATTTTATTCGTATAATCGAATAAATTTAATCGAATAATTTAATAATTTTAGTCGAACAATCGAATAATACTTGTATGAATAGTGGTATAAATTACCTCCGAATAATTTTTATTAAAAAAATCGAATCAATATTATATATGTTCGAGTAACCGAATAATTTTATTCGAATAATCGAAAAAATTTTATCAAATAATTTTAGTTGGATAAATTTATTTTAAATAATAAATTTATTTCAAAATAAAGTAACAATTTTTATTGAAATAATTTGTGTATTAATAGTAGAATAAATTTCCTCCGAATATGTTATATTAAAGAAATAAAATAATTTTTATTCGAATATTTTTCATTAAAAAAATCGAATCAATATCACTATTGTAATTTTAGTCGAAAAATCTAATAATTTTAGTCGAATAAATTTATTTTAAAACAAAAGAAAAATTTTTATTCGAATAATCGAATTATTTTTGTATGTATAGTAGAATAAATTGCCTCCGAATAATATTTATTAAAAAAATGAACAATTTTATTGAAAAAATAAAATAACATTTATACGAATAAAAAATAATTTTTATTCGCATATTTTTTATTAAAAAAAAATGGAATCAATATTATATATCTTCGAGTAACCGAATAATTTTATTCGAATAATCGAAAAAATTTTATCGAATAATTTTTATTTGGATAAATTTATTTTAAATAATAAATATATTTTAAAATAAATTAACAATTTTTGTTCGAATAATTTTTGTATGAATAGTAGAATAAATTTCCTCCGAACAGTCGAAAAATCTAATAATTTTAGTCGAATAAATTTATTTTAAAATAAAGAAACAATTTTTATTCGAATAATCGAATAATTTTTGCATGAATAGTAGAATTAATTGGCTCCGAATAATTTTTATTAAAAAAATCAAAATTAAAAATAAAACGATTTTTATTCGCATAATTTTTTACCAAAAATATCTAATTAATATTCTATATGTTCGAGTAAACGAAATATTTTATTCGAATAATCTAATAATTTATTTTAAAATAAAGGAATAAATTGCCTCCGAATAATTTTTATTAAAAAAAAAACAAAATTTTTTATTAAAAAAAACAAAATAATTTTTATTCGAATATTTTTTATCAAAAAAATCGAATCAATATCACTGTTGTTCGAATAATCGAATAATTTTAGTCGAATAAATTTATTTTAAAATAAAGAAACAATTTTTATACGAATAATCGCATAATTTTTTTATTAAAAAAATCCAAATTTTTATAAAAACAATAAAATAATTTTTATTCGAATATTTTTTTTAATTAAAAAATCAAATCAATATCACTTTTGTTCGAGTAACCGAATAATTTTACTCGATTAATCGAATAAATTTAGTTAAATAATATAATAATTTTAGTCGAATAAATTTATTCTAAAATTTTATTCGAATAATGTTTATGTGAATAGTAAAATAAATTACCTCCGAATAATTTTTATTAAAAAAATCGAATAAATATTTTTTTTATTCGAAAACCCGCATAATTTTATTCGAATAGTCGAATAATTTTGGTAGAATAATCTATAAATTTATTTTATTTATTCAATGCAAGTTGTAAGTCGAATGGTAAAATAAACTGCAGGTTATTTTATAATTTTAGTCGAATAATCGGATAATTTTGGTCATATAAATTTATTTTAAAATAAAGGAATAATTTTTAGTTGAATAATTCTTATTTGAATAATTTTTATTGGAATAATTTTTATTTGAATAACTTTTATTCGAATAATTTTTATTCGAAAAATCAAATAAATTTTATTAAAATAATCAAATAATTCTTTTTTTTTTTAAATCGAATGTGTTTTTTTTTTCAAAAAATTCTATTGTTCTTTTTTGAAAAAATAGACTAATTTTTATTCGAATAATCGATAGTTTTATAATTTTAGTCGAATAATCTTATAATTTTGGACATAAAATTTTTTGTAAGTAAAGAAACAAATAGAATAATTTTTATAATTTCTTTTTCACAAAAAATACCTTTTTTTAATCGAATAATTTTCTTTTAATTGAATAATTTTTATCCGAATAATTTTCAGTCGCTGAATTTATGAATGAATTATGGATATTCAAATATCGAATAATTTGTATTTTTTTGTTTCAACGACCGAATAATTTTTATTCAAATAACCGAATAATTTTTATTCGAATAATCGAATAATTTTTATTTTTTTGAATTTGAATTAATTGAACGGAATTTTTCACAAAAATGAAAGCTGAGCAAAGTATAAAAACGAATAATTGTTGATAAAAAGAAGCGAAAAACTTATTAAGCGAATAACACTTTTAGATTACATGATTATATCAATTTTTATTCGATTAAATGAATAATTTTTATTCGATTAAACGAATAATTTCTATTCAATTAAACGAAAAATTTCTATTCGATTAAATGAATATTTGTTCCAATTTTTATCGAATAATATTTGTTTGAATTTTCAACGAATAATTTTTATTCTATAAAACGAATAGTTTCTATTTGATTAGTCGAATAATTTTTATTCGAATAACCGAATAATTTTTATTCGAATAACCGAATAATTTGTATTCGAATAATCGAATAATTTTTATTTGAATAAAGAAATAATTTTTATTCGATTAAACGAATAATTTTTTCGAATCCATTTTTTGTTCAATTAATTTTTATATGAAGAGTAGAAAAAATTTAAATTTTTATTAAAATTTTCTATAACCGATTAATTGTTTATTTTTATTTCCAATATTTAAAATATTTCTATATTAAACCAAATCTAATTTATTTCTTCTCTTTTTTTCTCTTTCTTTTCAGGTATGTCTTGAATTTAAATTATTTTTTATAACTTAAAACTAGAGTAAGTAGCATACACAAACAAATAAAAGTTGTGTCCTATTAAAATTCAACACAAATTTTAATTTAATTATTAGCTAAACCCATAAACAAATTAATTTATAGAATAAACTATAACAAATTTTTTGTGTTAAAGTTAATGTCAAGGCAACGCCCAATATTTGTAATAGAAATTTTGTTATGTTTATTTTCATTAATTCTTTGTTTTTGTTTTTTTGTTGGAGGTGTTTGTTACAATTTACAAGCTAATAACAGAAATAGCAACAACAACAAAAATACCAAATAGAAACCCTGTATTTCAATGTCATTAACAATGATGGCCAATGTCTTTAATACACCCAGCCACCCAGACATCCATACAACATTGCTGCTATGATATTAAACAAATATGTAGTAGTTATGTACATATATGGTGGATTAGTAAACATGATTTTGAACTTTATAGTAAGAGTGTAGTAACCTTTAAATCACTCAATCACTTTAACCTTAACATTGAAAGTTGGGGAGGAAAGTAATTTTTCTACATTTTTCATTGTAAACTTGAACAGAAATTATAAATTTTATCAATTGATTTATGAATTTTTTTTATTAAATTTAATTTTTATTTCTCTTACTTTTTATTATTAATTTATTTCGTGTTTGGCAACAGTTTGCCAAGCCGGCACATT
This sequence comes from Phormia regina, assembly GCA_001735545.1. NCBI lineage: Eukaryota > Metazoa > Arthropoda > Insecta > Diptera > Calliphoridae > Phormia > Phormia regina. The sequence continues at coordinate 836 of MINK01176112.1, read as the reverse complement.
TTCGTTTCCTCTTCCTGTTAATCTTTCCACATTTTGAACCAACACCATTGCAACTTGTTAGATTATATTGATGTTAGTAGTTTTCCTTTAATGTAATAAACAATAACATTGTTGTTATTATAACAAGTAAATAACAACAAAAAAATGTTATTCTCTTTTTCTGTAAAGAGCAAGGATTTTTGTGAAGGTTTCATAACTGTAATTATTTTCTAACATAAATGGAGAGAGTTTGAGTAAGAGAAACTATATTTTCTCATTAATTGTGGATTTACTTTTTGCTGAAGAGTAAATAACTGTTACATTTTTTATGATAAAACTCTTTTAAGTGCTGTTCTGATTTAAAAGAGAGTTTTTAAATAAAATACTCTTGAAAAGTAGTTTGCAAAGGGAATAAACGAATAATAATTTTATAAATTGAAATAAAAATAAATAAAAATGATAAAAATTCAAGCCATAGAATTTTTTATGATTTCTTTTAGTACTTTCAAGCTGTTCCTACTTATTTTAAACTCTTCCCATTTAAATTAAAACTATTCCCACATTATTTTCTTGGAAATTATATACAAAAATTTAAAAAAATCTTTGGAAGTTATTGCTCCAAAAATAGCTATGAACTTTGGAAAATTACAAACTAATCCCACTTTAATTTGAACTGTTCCCAGTTTGATTTTCTTGTTAAAAATCTCGAAAATGTCAAAATTTGATTAGGAAATAAATAAACAACAAAAATCACAAGATTTTATAAGGAATTCAAACTCTTCCCACCAAAATTTAAACTGTTCTCACTTTGTTTTTGTATTAAATGAAGCTTAAAATTTTATAAAAATTATATAAAA
>MINK01176110.1:9044-20110 GCA_001735545.1 Phormia regina | reverse complement strand
TTTAATAATTTATGTTCTTAATTTTTGTTTATTTAAGTAAATATACAAATTATGTACTTCAAAAAAATATTTTTTTTTAAATTTATTTTGAATTTTGTTCCATTTATAAAAAATTAGAAAAAGTTTCCATTGTTTTGTCAAACACTGTATATACTTATTTACAAAAACCGCATTTTTTTCAGGTAAACTGTTTCAAAATTTGATATTTTTAATATCAAATAATTTGATTATAACATTTGATATCAAGTTAAGATCGTACAATTTTCTCATAATGACATTTGATATCAATTTGAGAAAATATAATTTTTCAAGGGTTTTTTCTTAAATGATTTTCAATTTATATTCAAAATCGAAATTGAAACCTCTCTCCACATTTGACACATGTTTGAGAAACATTTTTTTATCAAAGGATAAAATCATAACCGTGTTTGCTGGGTATTATTAGTCATGCCCATAAGAAAATCCAGAATTTATTGAAAAACTTTAAGCAGATTCGTGTTTAGCGCATCAAAATGGATTAAGTACAACTATTCGTCTATGGTGGAGGGTTTTTTTTGTCGACCAATATATTATTTAAGAATTTATTTCAATTCATAGTAATATAAGAAAGCCTTCTTAGGCCAATAAATATATATTCCAAAGATTTATTCCTGAATAAATTTATCTTAAATATTAAATAAAAACTATAAAAATCAATTCCATTCATATTCATTACACCAATTCAAACGGCTCTCCAGCCAGAATAACACAATAATATTTTGTTGAAACAAAAGAATTTTTCTCATAGAATAATTATCTTATAGCCTGTTTCTCTATTTGGGTTTCTATATTTCTTACGCTTTCGTTCGCATGAAGTTACGTCTTTTCGTATTGTTTTTGTTTTATTATTCTTTCAGAGTAACTTAAAATAATTAAGAAATACAATTTTTTTAATTGTTTTTAGGACACAAAAACATAATTTATGGATACCAAATACATGGAATTGAATAACAGACATGATAAGGGAACATTTGCAATGTCCTTGTGAGCATTTTTCCCAATTATCTTTAAAAAATTCAACCAGTCGAAAGCAATGTTACAAGTGACTGATTTTGACAATTTTATATGAAGAAACTTACGTTTTCTTTCGACTTGTCGTTCGACTCATTGTTCGCATAGAAGTGAGTTAGAGAAACCCAAATCAGTTAGAGGAACCCAAATCAGTTTCGCTTAGAAGGCGAACGAGATAGAGAAACAGGCTATTAGTTAATTTTTTGAAAATAATTAAAAAAGGAAATAATCTATAAAAATGTTTGGGTATGATTTATATAAAAATACTATAATAAACTAGTATTCTACGTTAAAAAATTTCTAAATTATTAGATTCTTATAATTATTTCTTGATATCATTGAGGGTAATTAATTTTCTTTTATTTATTTTATTTTATTTATTCAATAATGTAATACAAAGCCTTATCTATTATTTATTGTCAGATAATGTGTATTTTTCTAAGTTATAAATGATTTTTTATTTATAAATAAAAAAAATTTAATAAAATCCAAATGTGTTTTTTTGGAATAAAGTAAAATTTTAAAATAACACCATCAGAATAAAAAAATTGCCTACAAAATAATGTATACGCACATTTAAGCGCATTGACCCAAATCTAAAAGTCCAAAACAAAAATTACACATACAAATAATTCTACAAATGTTGTATGATATCACTCTAGAATTGGATGTACTGGCAGACTGGCGGACTGATAAACAAGTCATAAATATATGCATGACAAATAAAAATAAATTTTGTAAAAAAAAAAAAACAATTTGTACACCGCAATATTTGTGCACATATTTGGAATTACTGCGCCTACATTGCACAAAAGATTCAATTACAATTTATTTTGGTAAAAAAAATAATTTATTAAAAAATTGTTAAAACTTACCCAAATCCATGGGAGTACCACGACTTGTTGCAGACAAATTTGATCTACCGCTGGGAGGAGGACGTTGTATTTGTAACTCCACACAATCGCCATCTTTTATACCAAAATGTTTCAAAGGTTTTTGGTTGTCTAACAATGGTTTGCCATTGAAGACCACAACCATTTGTGAGCCGGTAATACCAGATTCCACCTCACAAAAGGCTTTAAAATTTTCCAATTCCAAATCCTCAGAAACATCAAGAAAAAAGATTTTATCAGTTGTGGTTGTTACAGTAATTTTCATCTTGACTTAGATGTTTGTTATTTTAAAAGATGGACTTTAATTTTTAAGAGAAACTTATATTTATACACCAAAAAATATTTTTCTGCTTGTTCTTTTGGGGACACGTAAAAAATTCTTTGTTTTTTGTTATGATGTTATTTGTTGTTGGTCCGCCGTATAATACTCACTCACGCCTGCAATGTTTGAAAGTGTTAAAGTAAATATGATTTCTTTATTTCTTTTCTTTTAGGAAAATAAAATTGTGTTAAAAACAAGAACAATAATTTGCGATAATTTATATACTATGTAGATTTAACAACACACAATGTGCAAGACTTTTTTTATATTTTGAAATTATTTTCATTACTTTTTCTCTGCTGTAAGCACTGCAATGCTTTATGCATTTGTTGTTGTTTAGCTTAAAATTTCTCTTGTTTTAAAGTCTTTTGTTCTATTAATTGCAGTCTTTGTATAAAATATATATTGAAATAAATGTAATTTACCTTTAGTTTTGCAAAAACTATTTTATCTTTTATTGTTTTTGTAAATGATATTTTAATAATTTCACAATAAACAGTAGTTTAATCAATTTTGTTACTTTTCTAAATACTGTGTCAGAGACCTGCGCCTTCTCTAAAAATTGTCGGCGGCAGCTCAAAATTGGCTGTGAGCCGGCTGAAAAGTGAACACAACTTTTTATTTTTATTTTATAAAACACATTGGTTTCAAATGTGGGTCCACGTCCCCATAGATATATAAAGGGATCCGAAGACCATTTGTTTGAACATAATTTATAAGTATTTTCTAAAAAATGTATCACATAAATGTTTGTTTTTTTTTGTACTTCTAAAGAGTTTTGAAGTGAGTGATTCCATTTCAAAACAGACAGCAATCAGATTTGACAATGACAATGATTTCAATAAAATTCGCTAGAATTATTTTTCATTGAAAGTGATTTCTAAGTCATAAGGTTCTAGGCCCATGTCTCTTATCAGTCCAAATATTATATGATACACATGACGTATTTAAAATCGAAAAATTGTAAAAACTTGACAAAACTATACAATTTTTGTTCCTTACAACTTCTAAAATATAAATGGTAGATATCTAATCTTAGTTTAATATCTAAGATTAAGATATTACTTTTATAACGAAATACAAAAAGTTTTATTACACCAAGAATTCAAATATCAAAAATCAATACAGTAGACTTGCAGAAAAGTGAACTAATTTTTACCAAGAATGTTCACGTTTTCGATTGATATACATAATATAAAATTTTTTTAGTTAAAACTAACAAAAAAACAGGTATTATATTCATCTATGATTAGAAATAAAAAAATTTTGTTCTTATTCAGGGATTTACCAAAAAATTTACACTTTAAATTTTAATTTTTTCACTTTAAATTAAAGTTTTAACAAATCAAATTTTTCACTAATAAAGTTATTTCATTAAAAGTATTATACATAAACATTTTATTTTTTCACATAAATTTTAATTTTTTCATTCACCAAAGATTTATACAGTTACTTACAAAGAATAGCAGTCAATTGATATTTATTTGAAATGTTTGATTAGAAATAAAAAAATTTTGTTCTTATTCAGGGATTTACCAAAAAATTTACACTTTACATTTAAATTAAAATTTTTACAAAAATCAAATTATTCACTAAAAATCTAGTTTTCCATTAAAAATCTAAAAAAAACATGTTACATACACAGACAACAAGCAAGCAGTGCAAGCAGGCAGTATGTAAGGCGGGCGAACATCGTTAAATGGACTTGAAAAATTATTCTGAATCGATTGGTATATTTTAGGGTGGATTTATAAATGAAAAAGTCCTCATTTTCATAAGGCAAGATTTTATCCAATATTTTTCATTAAAAAAATAATTTTAAATTTTGACAGTTTTCAAAAAAAAAAAAAAAAAAAATAATAAAAAAATTCATTCGAAAANNATTAAAATAATAATAATAATTTTAAATTTTGACATTTTTCAAAATAATATAACAATTTATTCGAAAATAACACACATATTCACAAAGTGTATTATTTTTTAAAAAGTATTATTTTTCTTCATATAAAACTTTAACAATTAAAAAAAATAAATAAAATATGTGTTATTTCAAATAACTCAAATAAGTATATTATTGAACTGGATATAGGTATATTTTTAAAATCAGACTATGAATATTAAAAAAAATCTACAAATGTTTGAAAATAGAAAGCTCACTGACTGAATTAAACCTTTTTGAACATCTGCCATATGTTCCTAAAAATATTTAATTATTTTAGAACTAATTATTCATTTGTTTTTGAACTGAAAGTACCTTCAGTTTCAGATCTCCTAAAAGCTTTTTCACAAATTACATTTATGATTACAGCCATTTTCTTATTCTTTTTAAGAAAATAAACTGTTACTTTTTAAAATTCTTGCCGCAGAAATTTATGAGACGGCAGCTCTGTTAAAAATTTCGCCGACATCATAAGGAAATTTATGAAACAATTTCTAAAGAAACTTATATTAAATACATTAAATAAACAAATATATTGAATTTTAAAAATTTGACCAAAATTGGCGGTTATGGCTCTTGGAAAACCTCCGACGGCTCGACTCAGCCGACTTAAAGCTGGTCGGCGCAGTTCTCTGTACTGTGTTGCTTCAATATCCAAAGAGAGACCTGCGCCGAAAGATATTAACGGCGGAGACGGTTTCTCTAAAAATTATCAGCGGCGGCTCAAAATCGACTTACGTAACGTCTATACTATCCATTTTCTAGTTCGCAAAACTACGGAATAAAAGATAAAATTCAATTTAATTCAAGGGTGTATTCATACATTTTATAAAGTAAAAATATTAATAATAATAAATAATTCATTTGAATTCAAAAATAATAAAAGAGTTGTGCTAGTTTAAACACAATATAAATAACAAGTTTATAAAACTTGTATGATTAATTAGTCAAATTACATTGAACAACTTACTTATCTTCATTTAATAGACAAATTTAATTTTTAAATATATAATTCTTTCTTCCAATCGAAAAATTCTACAGCGATTACTTCTATATCAAATATCACATTAATTTTTTTAACGTAAAATAATTCATTTTAGGTTTTTTGTGACGAGCTGCGACTACGAATTGGACAAGTTTTATATAAATTTTATTTTTTATTAGTTATTATATTTATTTTTATTGTTTATTACTAAAATCTACTGGGTTTTTTTTTTAATCATTCATTTTAAACTTTAATAAACCCATACTGGAATGTGTTTTATCACCGTATAATTTTAAATCTAGTTTGTAAAGTTAAACTTATATGATGGATCAGGTTCATTCTCTCAATTTAAAAAAATATTGTTATTTACTTTTATAAATAATTCCTTCAATTGAAGTTGCCTTTTAGCTGATTAATATGTACTCCTTTGAACATCTGCACTAATTTTCTAACTACATAAAAGATCTCTCAGAAGGAGAATTGTAACCTTCCTAAAGCATCGGATTAAATAAAATATTGCTTATTTTAATAACTACTGCTATTTTAGAAGTCCAAATATAGGTCCAATCTATTTTTACGTTTTATTTACCAATTCATTTTCATATTATTTTTTATTTCACCTCTTTAAATTTGATGCATTCTATTTCAACACATGCATTTTAACTTCCGTTCTGTTTTCTTTAGTAATTTAAAATACAACCCTGCTACAAACATTCAGCACTATTCAGCAAACAATAAAAAAAACATATGACATTTGCGCATAGCCCGAACAAAAAAGAAGAAGCATTTTAAGCAGCAAAGCGAAAAGAAAAAATATTCGGAAAAAAGATCTCTAGAGAAAAAGTGAAACTCTGAAAAAGGAAGAAAAATATATAATTGTGATTTTAATATACAAAAAAGGTGAAAATCTTAAAAAAATTCTAAAATTGAAAAAAAGTATTAAATTGCATAAAATTGATAAAATAAAAGTAAGTTTTTGCCTGTTTATAAGCAAAAAATTCAATTGAAAAGTGGCATATTTTTCTGTACTAGGTCGTCGTGAAAAAATTAAGACTACGTGCATGAAATTAAATACACACATAAGAACAAAGAAAAAAGTAAAAAAAAGAAATAATATAAATTTATTTTTTTCTTGAGGGTGACGAAAAAAATATTGTACATATAATATAAAAAAAATAAAAAAAAATATTGTTGAAATAAAGTGATAATTTGAATAAATTATTTTTATAGGTGAAGAAACACAGCAAAATTAAGCAAAGTCAGAGAATAAAAGCAAAAGAAAAGCAAAGTAAAGGAAAAAATAAAGCAATTAATTTCTTTGTGTTTCTCCACAAAAATAGAAAAAAAGGTGTGATTTATAATGAGTGCTCAGCCCAGTCCCGCGTGTATGACTCCACAAAGTGAGCAGGATAAGGTAAGATTAAGCTTAAAAAATATTATGTACATATGTATCAACAACAAATTTTAAAAATTGATAAAATATTGAGAAAAATTATGAAAAGACAACGGATATTTTTGCCAAGACAGCTGCTACTTTCTGGGACTTAAGTACACACATTCAAACATACAAACAAGATATTTTTCTTTCTGGTTTATCTTTTATATTTATTTTTCCCTTATTATTTTCGTTGAGTGTTGTTGCTGTTTTTATAATGGTTGCCAGGTGTTATGGGATGAGAGTTAAAATAAAAATGGTTGCTTACTTGTTTTTTTTTTTTGTTACATTTTCCATTCCTTTTTTTACTTTTTCGTTTATTTGTCTTAATAAAATAAAAAAATAGAAATTTAATTCATATAAAATAATAGAATTTTCAATAATGCAAATATCAACGACCTGAAATTGTGCAAAAACCTTCATTCAAAAACAGCAATAACAACTATGCTATGCACAACAATAATAAAAACGAAAAACTATTTAAAAAAACAACAACTACCACTATAACTATATTCAGCACATTAATAAAACAACAGCTAAGAATACAGTCTGTATAAATATTACAATGATGCTAAATTTGCGTTTTAATAAAAACAATCGAATGCTCTACTAACAGTTTCAGACAAAAAATAAATGCATTTTTGTACGTTTATTTCTTTATTAATAAAACATTGTATATGGTTGTGTGAACATATAAAAGAATTAAGAAGATTTTATTATTTTAATAACCTTGAAAACTAAAATATTTTTATTTTAATAATTTTATTATATTATTTAGTGGATCATTGAGTTTATCTCCTGCAAATATATTATTTTTTTGTTATAGTTGTTATCAATTGTTAATTGTATGGCTATATAAAAACATTATAGTTGAAAAAAATATACAAACTAAAATTATATTGTATGATGTCTCCCAATATTTTTTAATTGTACAAAATACATTAGATTGGATGTTTGTATATACGAAATGTTTTCAAATTCTTGTTCTCACCCCTTAGAAATTTGCGAATAGTCTAGAAACTTACAGCCGTATTCACAAAAAATAATGTATGCTTGAAAAAGGTTTACTATTTTTTTCTTATGGAAATTTACATACAAAAGTTAGTAAACCTTAATCAAACATACATTATTATTATTTTTTTTTGTGAATATGGTCTAATGTCTAAAAAATATGAATCTTATTATAGGATATTAACAACGATGACCTATGCAGGCGCGGATCCCCAAAATGAAACTGTTTAATGAAAATTCTGCACTAAATCATACAGTTTAAGGAAATAGTTAGGAAAACTATTCGATTTTCCTCCCCCAAAAGCTTGAGCTAGATCCGCGCCTGGACCTATGATCTTTTTACAACAAAAGTAAATATAAAAAGCAAATATAATTCAATATTTAATCAGATGTTAATATACATAATCCTGTTATTGTTAATGTAAATTTTACCCTCAAATTTTGACTTTTAGTCTATATGGCGTTAGCCTTCTCTTCTGGTTAAGAAGACCTCCTATTTTTTAAATGTCAAATATTGCTTAAATACATCCATATAGATCCTCAATTAATTATAATCTTATTATTCTTTTTCAAATTATTACGTTATATTTTTTAGTCCAAGGGCACTAAGACAATTTTTAACACTTTATCTTCCGATGAATTATTAAATTCCACTTTAACATGCATAGAAACTTAAGATTTTTTCTTATCACAAATATCAATACAAAATAATATTTACTATTAAAAATTTGCAATTTTGTGCTGATAACACATACAAAAACTCTATGTTTTATTAAAATGTGATCAATTAGATTTTGACGTCATATAATAATATTCCAAAAGGAGAAATGTGTGCAAATTCACATGTCTTTATGGAACAGGAACCTAACAAATAACAAAGAAAAATTTTATTTATAATAAATATTTTAAAATACTACTAAACAACTAAATAATTTTAAGAAGACCCTACAAAACAATTTTTATTAGCACCCTGAAAATTAAATACTATGAGATGATTATCTTCTGTAGGACATCAAAGAAAAATTTTCAAAAATTTTGAAACTCTTTTGAATATTGAAATTTTCTATTTGATTTACAATACAGTATAAAGAAACTTTTTTACTATACTTTTTTAACAAGATCTTTTTTAATGTAAATTTTTAATTTTGTTCTTTTGTTGTGTACACAGTTTTAAATATAATTTTGTTTAGTATAACATGAGATAAATTTCTAAATAATTTAAAAAATGAAAGTTATAAAATATTTCTAACCTTATTTTATGTTCATATATTTTAAGATACACAATTTAAAGATTTTTAAGGTGTATTTGAAATTTTTAAACTTATTCGTTATACAATAGGACCAATTATGTACGATTTGTTATTTTTCGAGTATAATTTTCATATAATTGGTAATTAAATAGCAATTCACACATTAATTTGTATATATATTTTAAAACGAACTATGTAGATATTTAAATAAAGTTTATTTTCAATTTTTTTTAATTAAGAGAAAATATAATTAATATAACAAAAATAATTAGCTTAAGACAATTACTTTAACCCAAGTTTCAAAAGCTAAACTTTTCATGAAATAATTTAAAAGAATAACCAAAAGCAAATTACAATAAAACAAAAATTACTTAAAGAGCAAAAACAAATTGTACATATTTCTAATATGTATAATAATTTGCATCATAAAAGTCACGTTATATTTTTATTTATTTATACATATATTTAGTATTATTTATTTATTTTTTTGTTTTTCATACCAAATTTTTTCTTTTATTCAAGCGTTTTTTTGCTGTATTTAAAAAAAGTTAGCAATGATTTGTTTTTGCAAAAAGTTGACAACATGTTTGTTTATTGAATCTGGCATATTTGTTTTGTTATTGTTTTTTTTTATTATCTAGTATGTAGTTTTGTCGTCTGTCTCATTTATCTATGTAGTTGTGTTTTAATTGTTGTTTTGTTTTTATTTAGTATTTGTTGTTTTTGTATGGGTAGTTCTTTTCCACACAATATGTAACGGGGATGATAAATGCCATTGATGATTGTGTACTTTTTTTTTGTGCGCTGGTAAAATTGAACAAATTTGATAAAAGAAAAAAGTCAATGTGAAAAAATACAAATAATATATTTTTAATATTCTAGAATATTAAATGCAAATTGTAATATTTAAATATTAAATTCAGTATATTTATTTAAAAATACAGTGCCAAACACAAATCTTCATACCGAAGATATTTATTAATACAAATGTAATGGCTGTACAATAAGAGAATTTTGCGAATAAATTATAATAGGTAGTTTGTAATTATTGTTTTAATTTGATATTAAACATTTGTAGCAGGTTCGTAAAACTATTAAATAAAATGGAATTAATTTTTTTAACACAAACCAAACTTATAATTGAAAATATTTCATAAAAAGTGCCGGAGAGTTTTTAAAAGCATTTTTAATACGCACCTTAATAAATGTTGAATTTGTGTTCTATAATTATCACATATCTTGTAAAGCCTCTTTTCTGAACTACAACATGGCGGACTCTTTGTAATGTTTGTATTATTTGGGGCTTTATGTATATTGTTTGGACTTATAGCAGTAATTTTTTTTTCATTTGATTTTTTACTCTTGATTATTGTAGCAATTTTTTAAAAACAAAATGTACCATATTTTTCATCTCTATTGCATGTTAAATGAACATATGAACGAGTGTTGTCATTAGTATTTATGTTAGACAAACAAATAACCAAACAAGGTCGAACATTGCCCACCCCACTTTAATGACAAATAACTATTATAAAAGCTGATTTTTATTATTCTTGTTCGTTTATTGTCCACCGTTTTTTCGCTTATACCCAGAATTGTTTTTATTTTAATTATAATTGGAAAAAAAGAACCAAAATACATACTTAAATTTATATTTTCTTTGCTATTGTAAATGGGTTATTCGAATAATACCACTTTAACCAAAGAGATCTAAAAGCTTGATAGCAAAACAAATTTCTCTATAACAATTATATCATACCATTGTAAATAAATTTGGTCTACTAATATATTAGTGGAAGACTGGGCAGCATTCGCCACTTTTTTGCTTAAAATGCTACATTTTACTAATCAATTTTTTGATTTATTGGCTTATATTTAAGTTTCGAAAATTATAAAAAAATCGTAAGACAGGTACTGTGAAAGCTCAATACGTTTGAGGAAGACGTCGTAAAACTACACAAAGACAGGATAATCTGATAGCAAGAGAGTTTGAAGAAATGCGGAAAAAATTACTCCTCGGGAGGTAGTCAATAATCTAAAATTGGAAATTAGTACTTGAACAGTTAGCCGCAGAGCGAATGAGGCTGGTCTCGGTTGTTATTGTCTTGTGAAAAAACCTCTTATTTCTAAAAAGAATCGCTCAGCTCGAATTCAATTTGCAGAGATCATTTTTAAATTTAA
>MINK01176108.1:0-10180 GCA_001735545.1 Phormia regina | reverse complement strand
CACTTTACGGCCCACCTTCCATATAATGTAAAATTTGAAAAACTTAATGGTGGATATAATAGATTCGGCCGAGCCGAATATAACACTCGCACTTGTTATTTTTTCAATTGAAATTCAAATTGGTTTCTAGTAAACGATCTAGTCAACTAAAAAGTAAATTCAACAATATAAAATGAAAAAAAAAAAAATCCAAAAAGAGTAGTTTAGAATTTCAAAATTTAAGGACTGGTTTTTTGAATCGAATGCGGAAGTCGGATGTGTTTTTAGCCAAATAAACTAAGTGAAAATAAATTTAGGAAAAAAATCCTATGTACCAAATATCATCAAATTATCTTTAAAAGTGCGACCTGAACTTTTGCACACAAGCTTTACATGGACACCCGTCCAGCCAGCCAATCAGACGGACGGACATGGTAAAATGGACTCAGAAAGTGATTCTGAGTCGAACGGTAATCTTTAAGGTAGGGGTACGAATATTTTTTCTCTGTGTTATTATATATATACTACATTTTAACTAAAGAGTAATCCCAAGTTGTTAAAAACAGCAGAATTTGAAAAGCTGGACTCCAAGAAGTCGTAGCAGTAAAATAATATTTATACTAAATTTTAACTAAGAGTATTCCCGAGTTGTTAATAATAGCAGCATTTGGAAAGCTGGACTCCAAGAAGTCGTAGCAGCATAATATAACTAAAAATTGAGTTTAACAATTTTTTATAACTAGTATTCTTTTATTTGATTAAACTACAGCTTCTCCAATATTCATTAAAGAAAACTATTAAATTCTTTAATTAGTTTTTACAGTAGTAAATAAAAAGTAGAAGTAGCAGTAAAGGTAGCAGTTGAAATAGTATACTAAACAAGTATTTAGTTTTAAATATGAATTCAGATTGTAGAATTCATGGTATATAACAAATACAAATATATTATTTCATTATTTTACTATATTTTACATATAAACATCTACTAAAAGTGATAATGGCATTTGCTACCACTACCACTGACAATTTTTAATAGCTGTAGATTTTGGTTTTGAGTTTTTTAAACGCTGAATAATAGTCGAATCATTTTCTTATCCAAGAACTGCCACCGTTTTATTACCTTTTTAATGGCTCTATTCTGTGTTTTGTTTGGTTCTCGAATTACATTAATTTTAAGGAGTAAATAAAGCCAAATTTTCTGTCAAAATTCTAAATAAATAATCTCAATATTTCATTCCAAATTTTTACTCAACAAAAAGAGAAAAATATATAACTTCCCTATCGAAGCAGTCATCGTTCAGAAAGAAATGGACCATAATTCTAATACTTTTTAAATGTTATTACTTAGTATAATTTTATAATCGCCAACTAAAAAATGGGAGGCTAATATATCCTCCCATTTTTTAGTTGGCTTGGATTTTGTCATTACATATGTTAAATGTTGAAAATTACCAGATTTAATAAAATTATGACTTATTTACTGTCATAGTCGTAACTACAGTTCTTCTTCTGATATAAAATAGAAATATATGATTTAAAATAGCATTATTTATTCATAGTGAATTGACATTTTTAAAACACTGTTATACAATATATACATTTTTGGAATGTCAAACAGCTTTGGAATATTTTTATAATTAATTAATATTTATAAAGTCGAATTTCTTATTATGTTTTTCAAATAAAAAATAAATGCTTTGTGCTCCACTGTGCTAAGCTTTATAAGAAAAAGTTCTAAAGTTTATTGCTAAATAATTGTTAAATAATTAATCAAATTTGTATTGTATATGTTAAGGATTAAATTTATTTGTATAGTTAACGTAAAATATTTATCTTTATCAATATTTGTTCTGACATATTTAAAAAAATACAATATTTTGCACTTAACCTTTATATCTTATCACCATATGTTTAAGCAGTTAGAATAAAAAAATATTATCTAGACTAATTGCATATTTTAACATATTTATTTATTTAATTGAAGTGGATATTGACTTAAATAAACATAATGATTATATTGACTCATTATTAATTAAACTGAAATAACTAATTAATATATTTCAAGCGATAAATCAATTAGAATATATTAATACAAATCAGTAAAACAATTTTCAGGAAAAAAAATATTTAAAAATATAAAATTTGGATTTTACACTACTTCTTTAGAGATTTCTGGAAACTAAGATAAGAGAGCTCAAAGTAGGGTACCTTTGACATATATAATTTGTAATCGTTTTTAAAAATTTTTCACATGAAGAGTAAAAATCGACTTCAATTACGAACTTGCTTATATTAAATAATTTTTAATTGATTTTGCTCCAATCATTATATTAATAACAAAAATAATTGATTTTATTTTTGGTTTCTCTCAAATAGATATAATGGGCATAAATAATATATTTATACCCTACACCATCAAAGGTGGTTGGGGTATTATGTGTTTGTGCAAATATTGTAACGCAGAGAAAAAAAATTTCCTACACCCACCTTAAAGTATACAGTTCGACTCAGAACCACTTTTTGAGTCGATTTAACGATATCCGTCCGTCTGGTTGGCTGGCTGGACGGCTGGCCTGGCTGTCATGTAAAGTTGTGCCGCAAAGTACAGGTCGCATTTTAGAGATAAATGTAATGAAACTTTGGTACAATATGACTTTTTTGGCACAAGAAATTGATTTTGGTTATGATCGGCCACATTATTTCCACCTAGACCCCAGTGCAAATGTTCTCCCGAATAGAGTTTAACACTCAAAAACACCTTATAAATATTTTAATGAAATTAACAACAAGTTTTAGATACCATAAATCATTTGCCAAAGTTAGAATAAGCAAAATCCATTTCCAAGTTTAGATAAGCATAAATCCATTTGCCCAATATGGGAGCTTGGTCATAATTGGCCATAGCTCCCATATAAACCCTCTTCCGAAAATCACTTAAACGTGCAAAATCCCATAAAAATGTTAATATTAATTTAATATTCGAATATATAACATTTATATAAGTATAAGTGACCCTGCAAAATTTCATGAAGATCAGTCCATAATTGACTAAAGCTCCCATTTAAGACCCAACTTGGGGAATCGCCAAAAAGTGCATAAATACATGTGAATCTTAGTATCGACGTAATATTCTGCAGTAGTATGTTTTTATTTTCAACTCAATACAAGTATAGGTCCATAATTGGATCCTTCCCGAATTTTGGTACACATAGGCAACGGTTTAGGGTATCATATGGTCGGTCTTAACCGACTATACCTTCTTCTCTCGTTTTTATTTACATTAGTGCTTCTACTTCAATCAGAATTACATTAACTGGTCCGTTTGTTTATTCATAAATTATTTATAAAATAAATTACGATATTTTGTATAATATAAGTATATTGTTTTAATAAAGAAAAACATTTACCCGAACATTCATATGCATATTATAATCAATAAAAATACTTGTTTTTAAAACCAAATAATATATCTTTCAATTCTAACAATTTAATTGTTTGAAATTTTTATAGTTTTTCAAATATTTTGTTTTTTTAAATAGTATATTATTTTAATAAGAAAAAAATCTTTTTATTTTCAATAAACAAATTACGAATTCTAGTTTTTGTTTTTACGAATTTAATGATAGGTCTTCTTTCAGTTAATAAAATAATGTTCTAGCCCTAATCAATACAATAGCCTAACGTTGCATTTTTTATGCTCGCAAATGTATATCTCTAATATAATTTACTAAACCAATCCGTTAATCGAATAATTATTTGTTAAATAAATCTATTAAAATGAAACCCCGATTAATTGGATAATTAGAGTGTCCCGTAGGTAAAAATTTTGTAGGAACATCCCTCAAACGATGCGTAAACATTACCTGAATATGGTTAAAATATTAAAAAAAAAAAATTATATTGATCTTTAGTTCTCTACCATCGATTGAATGTCACGGGTTTAGAACATTTCGTCCAAAACATAGTATTGCGTTTAGTCTTGAAATGGGTATCAAAAAATTTTTTAAAATATTTTTTCCATAATCAGTATAAAATTACCAATTTTTCGATACCCAATTCGATTAAAAAATCGAAACTTTTTTTACCAAAATGTATTTTTTAATATTTTTCCCATAATTTTAATATCGTACGCGAGTGTTCCTACATCGAAATCTCGAAAAACTAGGGATACTCTATTGGATACCCTTATACATATATATTAAATGTATAGTTTCTACGAAACGTCTACAATAAATGATGTGTGATTGTCTAACTTTGGCTTTACTGATGCTACGAAATACCGGACTGTAAAATTATATAAATACTGAACATTTTTTCATTGCACTGTGCAGCACAAGAAATACTATTTAGTTCAATAAAGTTCTATGCTTTTCTATTCGTTTTAATATCATCTGACACAATGTAATTTTGTGTGTGTCCATGTGTTTATATCTGTGTGTATAGTTCTAATCCAATCAATTAATTTCAACTACTTTTACGTACATATGTTCAATAAATATACATGTCTTTACTTTATATAGTTTTTTTTTTGTTTTTTTTTTTTTTTTATAAGAATATGTTCATGTATGTATGTATGTGTACACTGTTTGTATTAGTTTGTTTTAGTAAAAGCATGAAACTATACTTGTGTTATTTTCCAATCATACATGATGATTTTATTGACTATAATGTTGAAAGTTAAAACGGTAATTATTCTAGTCTTGTTAACTTATAATTACCACAATAACAACAGTAACAACTACAGTAGCTGAAATGACAACTACTAAAACAACAATTAAGTAAGCATTCTGAATAAACGAAATTAATCGATAATTTATAATAAATATAGAAATTTTAGTAATATATGTACTAAATCTATTAAGATTTTGTATTTATGTGTTAAACCAACAAAAAAAACAAGATGAAAAAGCTTTTAAATTTTAATTTATTTTTAGTGTTTTCTTAAGTTAAACTATGATTTTTTTAATCCGTTTCCTTCCTAATTTTACCCTCAATACCGCAGAAAATTCATTGAATCTTGAATATTACCACATTTTGGTGTTTTAACAAACCACTAAGAATTCAATGAGATTCATAAATAAACAAATTAAACAATGTACAATATTTATGTTAAATTAGGCAAAGATAAGTTTATAATACTTGAACAATGCAACACAATACTCGAACAAAATGCAACAGACATGAGGATGATTAAAGAAACACAGAAATTCAAAGTTTATACGCACACACACCAACATTCAACTTCTTGTATGTATAAGTAGTTGAATAAATGCACAAACAGACGAAAATATTGTTTCGAATAATAAAGGGGGGAATTAAAACACTGTAAGCTGTTTTGAAACGATTCCATAAAATACATATTTCTAACAATACTTAACTTAAATAATTTGACACATATTAAAGAAGAATTATATCTACATTTATTTCTATTTCATTGGAATTATATTTAAAGATTTTCTACTTATTCTTTTCAATCGTAGTGTTAAGTTATGGTCAACAGAAGTTTCGTATATGTTGGTTAAGAGATGCAATGTATTACACACATTACTACTTACATAGTAAAACATTTTAAGTACTTTCAAGTGTATGAGTGTTTTGTAAAAGTATCCTTGTATATGTATGTACATAAACATATATGTATTTGTGCATGTTTTTCGTTTCGTCTATTTGAACAATCTTAATCCCAGGATAACAACACTTTAACATTAAAAGATATTAAATGCAAAGTGTCAACATTAAATAACTGCGTATAATATTTAAAGGAAACTTTTGCATCAGTAACAAAATTGTATAATGCAACAAGAACAGCAACAAACAAAAAACATACAAATTATCATTATTAAATATTTTCAAAAATATAAATCATTACACAGAATTGAATTTGGTCGGTTGCATCAACTAGTCGATTCAAATATTTCAACAGTAATAATAAATTAAAATAATTTCAGTTGCAACTTTCATTCGGTCTCAAAAATAGAATTTTTTAAATAAGAAATTTAAAAGTAGTAATACAAAATTCTCTATTTCTATTTACACATATACATACATACTTATGTATGTATTTAATTTTATTAATTTTCAAATAGAGACACAATGTACGTTTTAGATTTGCTTAAATGTTACGAATTTTAATGATAAAACCAAATCAGGAATATTTTAAAGCACACCAAATTTTTCAGCTTTTAATTATTCGGCAAGAAAAGAAGTAATCAACTTTTTATAAGTAATGGTTCATATTTATATGTATATTACAAAATATATACATATATATATGTATATTTATTTCATTGATTATGTTATTGATTCAAAGAAGGTTCGACCATCCAATATGTATGTATATGAAACACATATCCATCTAACAAAAAATAATAAATTTAATAAATAAATAAATAAATTTTTCTTCTTTTAATTAATTTATAAAACGTGGGAGAAATATATTCTACATATAAATTCGATTGAGCAAATCAATTGATTTCTTTGATCATAACTGATTGTTAAATATTAAAACTAATGATTAACAACTTATTTATATATTTTTAATATCTGATGTATAATTATGTTTAAATTAATTAACTCTTTATTATAATAATCATTTTTTTGTTTGCATTGAAAAAGAAAGTATGCTCAACTAAATTAACGTAGTAGGAAAAATCGGACAGATTTTTAGTTTTTATTAAAATATAGTTACTTCTGTAAGTTTTTGTAAGTTAACTTTTCTGAAATAAACCTCTAAATTAAATACAATGAAATAAAAAAGTATAAGAGGAAAAATTTGTATTTTTTGTTTAAGCATAGTTTCAAAAAACAATAAATATGGCGAACTAATAAAATTTAATGTGTTTTCTTTTCATTTAGATAAAAACTAATAATATTTTCTAATAAATTAAAGTTAACAAAAATATGAA
Source organism: Phormia regina (assembly GCA_001735545.1). Lineage (NCBI taxonomy): Eukaryota > Metazoa > Arthropoda > Insecta > Diptera > Calliphoridae > Phormia > Phormia regina. The sequence goes on along the minus strand of MINK01176108.1, from coordinate 3,296 downwards.
ATTTAAATGTAATCCGTTATTTTCCTTTTTATTTGTTTTATCATACGTAAGCGATTTAATAGAAACAGCTGAATGAAATCAAACAAGTGAAATGCGTAAACTGCACCAAATGCTGAAATAAATTTAATGATTTTCAGACCTCCATAATTAGTAATTTTTTAAAAAAGATATGTTTCTGTTAAAAAAAAAAAAAATTCAGCGGCTTAAAATAATAAATTTAAATTGTTCATTTTTAATCATTTCTTTATGCATTTGGTATTAAAACGTGTAAGGATTTTTTGTAGGGGAAAATTTTTTTATGAGTAGGGAAAAATGGAATTTTTTTCGTCAGTTGTATGTATTTTAAAAAAATATTCAATGGCATCATGAGTATGCTAAAAATACATGGTGTCAAATAAAAACAAAATAATACATATTTCAATATCAAGTCTTCAATTTCCTTTAACATTTTTTTTTAATTTTGGTATAATTTAAATTTTTTTAAATGAAATTGTTTAAATTTATATCACATTTACACCAAACAAAAACTAATTGGCTTTTGTAAAAACCAAATTTTAAAAATTAGTTCGTTTATATACATATTTTCTCTCAATGTGTTTTTTATTGACGTATATCTTTGTCCACATATTTGTTATTAAACCGAATTTCAAATACTTTTTATCTTTAAAGTATTTTGAATATAATTTTAAAAATAATTTTTATACAAAATTTACGAAACAGATAAAATAATTGAATGAATTTGACAATTTTATTTTGTTGATTTCATATAAAAGCTGAATATTCTGAAACTAACTAAACAGGTTGTATCATAAATATTTATTTTTGTAGTTTTTATTTAGTTTTCAATAAAAACTAGATGAAAGTAGTTTCTGATTTGTAGGGAAAAACCAAAGAAATTCAAGTAGTTTTTCAAACAAAAACCGAATGAGGCCAAAAACTACTAGTTTTTGCTGGGTGTAAATCGCATATTAAGCAGTTTTTTGTTATTTTATTATTTGTGAAAAAATTTTATTACTTTAAAAACAAAAATAAATATGCCTATAAAGGGCTTTCTTTACAAATGAAAATTAGATATCAGAAGTGACATCTAGAATTTAATGTCTGATAAAAAAAATCACCAAAGATAAAACATTCACAACGATATATCGCATTCTACAATCGGACTTAAAATGGCTAGATACAAAAAACCAAAGGGGCGGTATTATTATTCTTTGATTCTAGGCGGTGACTGACACAATTTATTTTTTTTAGGGAGACCGACCCGTTCTAAGACACCTCATTTACAAAATTTAATAGTAAACATAACGTAATCAATTCAAAATAAAAAGTCGCCGAAACCTAAAAAAACTCCTTAAAATTCGTTTATTTTATAAGAAAAAAAAAATACTTTAAGAAAAACTACATAATTGAGTTGTATTAATAACAAAATATTTTACAATTGTTTTACAAAAATTTGTGTTATTGCGAAAATAAAGATTTATTTACAAAAATGGATAACATCTAAAAATATAATTCAATTTATTGAATCTCATATATAATGGATCGATATGTTTCAAACAACTTCATTGTCATTTAGCATATAGTCTTAAAAAGTTACCATTTGAAAATGGGCCAAAAAGTGGTCAGCTGATTGTAAAAGGGACAAATGGAGATTAAAGTCGCATAGCGGTAACACTGGTTTGAAACTTAAGATTCTTGCGTTTTACTTTTCCCCAAATATCAGACATGATGAAACTCACTGGAAAAGGCTAACAAAAGCTGTTAAAATCATTTATTTCAATGCAATTTAAAAAACAAATAAAATATTATTTAAATAATAAAAATATATAAATAAATATTTTCCAACAAAACTGACAACAACAAAAAATAAAAAAAAGATAAATTTTTTGATTGTAATTGAATACAATTTATTGTTTGATTATGCTATAAAATCCTTGTAGTCTCTGTTGCAACTGCAAACATTCACCAACACACATAATTCTTCAATGTGTATGTAAATCTTTGTGTATCTTAAAGTTTACTTGGTGTACAATTATAAACAAGTCCTTGTTGATGCTTATAGTCCAAACATTAATTTTAATATTCATGTATATATGTATGTATATTCCGATGTATGTAGTTTTGTTGGATGTCGTTCGTAATAGTAGTTTTCGTAGTGTTGTACATCGTTGTTGTGAGAGTGTCCTTGTAACTGTTGTATTGTATTGTTTGTTTAAATTTTACCACATATACAAAGTTTATTCAGTATATATGTATGTTTAGTACAACAAAATTTCCATACAATCTTATATATGTATGTATGTATGTATGTATGTATGTATGTATGTATGTATGTATGTATGTATGTATGTATGTATGTATGTATGTATATATGTACGTACATTTTTTTATTTAATTTTTTATACTACTATATTATAGTACGTATAACTATTCTTTTTTTANNTATGTATGTATGTATGTATGTGTTTTTACATGTTGCTCTCATGTATAGTACATTATCTGAAATTACATCCCAATGCGACAGATTATCAAAATGCAAAACATTGCATGATGGACATGATGGCATCACAATAAAGGAAATTAAATTTTCTTACATATACATGTTTGTGTGTCCGTGCTCATGTACATATGTATGTATATATAAATTGTATAAGCGTGTACGTATGTTTATACAATGACATGATGTTATAATGCTAACTACCATTCTTCATCTTTAATGCCCTCAAAAATTGGTTTGTTCAATGTAATAAGCTTAAGAATTTTTGGACGGAAAATGCAAACAAATTCCATTATTTACTCTACATACATTTTTTTCTTCGTGAAAAAATTTTATTGATTAAAATGCAACTACAATACAGAAATTTATTCTTCGGATAAATTTAGCTATGTTTCAGCTGTTTAACTGAATTTAATAGAAAATATTTCTTTTCGTTGGAAATTTACATATGTATGTGCGTCAAAATATGTCATCAAACAATTACAGATTTATTCCACAACTCTAATTACAATTTTGTATCTGAACAAAATATATTAAAAAAGAAGATATTTTATGTAATCAAAAGTAAAAAAATTGTGAAGTTCCGATTTTGCTAATATTTGGTATATGCAAATGCGAATTTTTACTTTTCTTACTTTTTGTTCGTTCGTTTATATATTTTTAATTTTATTCGATCTTATAAAAAGATATTGTGAATAAATTTTTTGCTCTTTTGGCGTGGTGTCGGCTCTCCATCAATTTACTCTAACAGAGTAAATTTCTTTATATATATATATATATATATATATATATATATATA
>MINK01176107.1:0-11647 GCA_001735545.1 Phormia regina | reverse complement strand
TATTAATAGTACTACAAAAAAAAAAAAAAAAAACGGTTCAATTATTTCATTCACGTGTTGTTTCGATCGACCGTATATATAATTTTTATCTTTTGGTTAAAAAAATAAAAAAATTTATAAAAAAACAATCTAATGCATATTCAACAAAAGCTATTAAAAATGTTTTTTTTTTATCAGAAAATTAAAATTTAAGTACAGATTTTAATGATTTTTGTTTTAAATAAATAAATAAATAAATAAATAAATTGTATTTTATTAAATTTTGCATATTTTTATATTTTATTTTAAATTTAAATTTTATTTAAATATTAAATTATATTTTAAAACATCACTGGATAGGGTTCTCTCTTTTTACAAACGCTGTCGTTTTCGGTTTTCTTCATAATCGATGTTTTAAAGAGTATTTTATTTATCTTTTTATACAATTTTACATAGAAAATAAGTTCCAAAACGAAAAATTATATGACTTAAATGAAAGTAAGAAATGTTATCTTACTAAATGCAATAAAAATTGCAAATATCTTATTGAACATGAAATATTGAAAATATGTATAAAAAAGATGCCTTTTTTTTTCTTTCATTTCTAATTATTTAGTACAAGAATTTTTTTTTTTTTTAAAGTTAATTATGGAAAATAGATCTTAAAATAAATACTTTTATAATTGAATACGGAATCAATAGAAACTTGTTGGCAATTTTTGAAAATACTGTATGTTTTACTCAACCAAAATTAAATTCGATTCGTAAACAAATTTTCATTTCACTAGATCTGCAAGTTTTCGGTGAATGTCGGTAAACAAAAACTGAACAGAAATAAATAGACATGTATCTGGTCTATAATTTCTACAATGTCTTGTTTTGCAATGGAACAAAATTCTTAACATTAACAAAGGTATAATAAAAGAATAAAAATTCCAAAATAATTAAAAAAATAAACTGCTTAGTAGATATTGCTGTAATATATATTTTTTTGTATCAAAATTAAAATAAGTAGAAACTTCCTTTGGAATGACTTTAGTTTTGACGCATAAAAAGTGTAAAAATTAATAAAAAAATTTAAATGTAAAATAAATGCAGTAACTTGCTTTGGATTTTATCCAAATCATTTTTCAAACAAGACAATTTTTTTACCATTTTTGTAATTATGGCTAAGAAAAGTGTTCAGCGAAACCATAGTGAGATGATTCTATTGTTATAATGTTTATGCACAAATTTTTTCGTGCTCATTTATAAATATTTTATTATGTTTTATTATTTTTTTGAGGCACTTTAATGTATACACAGAAAAAAATATATTTTAAATTTTTCTTATTAAATCATTATTTGAGTTTAAATTAAATTTAATAAAAGATAATGTTTGGTTTTAATATTTTATTTTATTGGTTTTAAATCTTTTTAAAATCAATAAAATACAATTTTCTGTGTTTTGACAAGTTCCGTAAAAATAATAACAAAATTATTTAAATGCTGAAAAATAAAATTCATTTATGTATATTTTATCAAATATTTGCAGACGTCCAGAGATAAACTGCATTGATTTAAGTAATAATTTTCCAAACTCAATGATTTATTTTTTTATCTGATACTGGACACTTTGCAAATCTTTTAAAGATGGATCCGAAAACATGTAAAAATGTTTCATATAATCAACGTTAGTATAATATAGAGTTTATACCAAATAGCTAAATCTTTAAATCAATTTAGCTATTTGCGTCCGTATCCATTAGCTGTTCTGGTGCACCTAACACGATTTATTTACCCATAAAAATCATTCACCACTAAGATGAAGTTTGCAGACCCCTTGGTATTTGTAACAATATCTTACTGTGTCCGTTAATAATTTTCTTTTATTTTAGGTTATAGAGAAAATCGCTAGGAATCAAAGGACTATTTCCTGTTTTCTAAAGAAGAGAGACTATTTTACTGTAAGTAATATTTTTAAAGAAATATAGTCTTGTAATTATAGTTGGATATTGACATATTGTGAAAGGCGGTTCGAAGAAATAAATATGTTTTTTGAACTTAATTATCACTTGAAATTTAATATTATTTTAATTATTTCAATGCAAATATATTTTATGTTAATAAACATGCAATATGTTTTTAATAAATCTAACAAAACATTTTATTGATTCAAACTAAAATGTTGTTTGAATATCTTTTAAAACCCAAATATTGTTTTTATTGTTTCAAAAATTAGTAATAGAATATGAAATTTATTTTTTTCTGTGTATATATTTCTTTAAAAAATTATATATTTTCTTCCCTTTGGTTTTTTTCTTCATAATATTGGCACAAAAAAAAAAAAAAAATTTTTTTGCTTAAGTTTTCTGTTTCCCAAGGAAATGACTTAGTAACTTTAAACAATTTCGTTCGTGTTTTGCTAAAAGATAAATATTTTATGCATAATATGATTATATATACATACATACATACATACATACATACATACATACATATATTATTTTTTATAACTTTAAGTTAAATAGGTGCAAAATTAAATAGATGAAATTAAATGTTATTTAATAATATATTTTGATTTTTTTTTATTTTGAATTTGTCGCCTTGTTTGATTTAATCTTTAAATGTTAAGGTCATTAAACTTTTTTCTTTTTAATATAAAAATCATAATTACTGAAGGGCTTTAAATTCTCACATAATCAAAGTTATATAAAAAAAATATTGTATTTGCTTTATCATTTAAATAAATATTGAAGAAGAAGAAGAAAAAAAGTTATATTTTTAAAATGTTTTCATTTATAATTTTAAATACATCTTAAGGTTTATTTAGGTGAGTGATTATTAAGTGTTTGATTAAATTTAAAATTTAAATTATAAAACTATAAAAATAGTTTAATTAAAAATAAATAAATAAATTACTTATTTGTTGTTATTTGTTTTTTTTTTTATTTGGTTAAAGAAGTTGACTGATATTGATGATGTTTGTCTGTCAGTTAGTCAGTCAGTGTATGTATGTATGTATGTATATATGTTGTATATGTCTGTTATTATAAACCATATTATTATGATTATTGTACGAGGCGTTGTTGTATCAGTGGTATAAATGTTTTCAAATCTATTAAAGATGATTTTATTTTTAAACATAAATAATTGGTTGTATTTAGTAGTTATCTTGAAATGTTTTATAGTAGTATTAAGTAGTTTCTAGGTCAAGGGTAAGAAATAAAAAATAAAAACAAATAATTTAACTCTATACTTTACTCTATAATAAATTATGGCCAACTAACTTTAAATCATTTAAATGTTATAATAAATACCAAACAAGAAAAAAAGGAAAAGAAATGAATGAAAAATAATAGTTTTTAATTACCTCATGCCATCAAAGCCATCATCTGAACCATTTATGGTTAATACTGGAGCTCGAGCATATGCTTTGGCAACACGTCGATTACGTTCAAAAACAATTACTTTGGCCCAAATTTCATCATCTATTTGGGTCCATTTGTCTAGAACTTCTTGTATGTGTTCCTACAAAATAAAAGAAATTAAATTTATTTTAATCAGAAACTTTCTTTTGTTTTTGTTATTAAATTGTAAGTTTTCTTTAAACAAATAAACGAAGTTATTATAATTTTTTTTTTAACTTAATGTTTTTGTATTTTCACTTTCATTAATTTAATTTAATTTTATTTGTCAGGTTTAGTTTTCTTTCTTATATCTTTTTGTACGGTTTTCTAGCTTTAGTTTAATAAACTTTATAGCATTTATTTCGTATATTTGTTTGAACTGAAAGCGTTTTGTTGTTTGTAAAATTGTTTTTATTTTTTAAGCTTGTTGTTATAAAAATGTTTGCTATAGTTTTTTTTTTTATTTTGAACAATTCCCTCTCCTTCTAACTACAATTAAGTGAACGACCTTGCAAAAATTATTTCTATTATCATTATTAAAAAAAAGCTTTAAAAGTAGTTTGTGTTATAGTTACGTTTTTTTTTCTTTCTGTTTTTATTTCTTGCTTTTAATAATCTGAGTCTAAAATAAAATTGTTATAATTTTAAATTGTGTATGATTTTAAGGCGAAAATGCAAATTATGGCAAAATGTATTAAAAAAAAAAAATAAACAAATTGTTTTTTTTTTATTATTATAAATTACGTCATACCATGTAAAATCAAAATTTTGTTCAAATAAAAAATATATATATATTTGAAAGTTTGAAAAATTAAGGAATTTTATTATAAAGCCTTAATATCACTATGGATTTTTTTATTTTTTCTTTGAGCAATTTTAAAACTTTTGTATTTAGTAAAAGAGGAATGGAATACACAAATGAAATCATATGATATAAAAAACACAATTGTTAAAGTTATGTAGATAGGCTTAATATAAGCATTTAAGATGCTAAATTATTGAAAATAATAATAAACAAATTTAACGTTTTTTTTTAACTAAAATTTATCAGAAATTTTCTATTGTGTCTAAGAAAAATTTAATGTTTTTAAAAATTTGTTCATGATGCACTTTTTATTAAAATATTTTAAATTTTTTACAGTATTTTAGCGTATAAAGAGTTTGCACAGATCTATTAAATTTTCATTAAAGTTTGCATACAATTGTTTTTGTTTTTAAACAAAAGACTTAAGCAACAAACACAAATCAAAATAAGTTTAATAAAATAACACCGTAAAGGATTTAAAATGAAATTAGTGCTAAGTCACATACAATAAAAAAAACTAACAAAACAATTGTTTTACATTTTGTATAATTGTTTGCCAAACAAAAGACTTAAGAGACAAACCTTAAAAAATACAATTTAATTATTTACACTTTTATAGTTTCTTGTTTAAATTTATAGGAAGAAATAAAAACAAAAAGGACTTAAAAAGTTTAAATAAATAGTATAATAGTTTTTTTTTTTTAATAAAGAAAAACGCTTTATATCAATATAATCATGAATGTAATCAGAATTGAAAGTATATAGCACTTAGTTTAGTTAGTTTTAATTATTTCGTTGTATCAAGTTTAATAAGAAAATATATATTGCTTTTTAAAAATTTGTATTTTACTTATTATTATAATATTTTTCTTATATTTCGTTTACCATTTACTTCAATGACAACTTTACAATTATTGCTATAAATCCCAGATTTCTTGTTTTTTTTTTCAAGTTGTTTTTTTTTTTATAAATGTTACAAAAATTAAAACTTGTTAACCTTTATAAATAAAAAAATAAAATTAAACAAAAAACAACATGGATTTTTTTTAATATTTATTTTTTTAATTTAAGTGGGTTTTTATTTTTTACATTTAATTTTGGTGTTAAAATACAAATTCAAAACAGAATTTTTAATTTAAATTTTTATAAACATGTTCTTGATTTCATTTTATTCTTGATAATATTGAAAAATACACTACTTTTGTTTTTATTGTTAAATGTTATGTTAGATACACTTGTAGATTTAAATTATAAATGATGGACAAAGAGGCTTTAGCAAAAGTTTTTGAAAAAAAAGCAAAGTAAAGCAAAGCAAAAACAACATATGAAATTAAAAACAAAAAATTATATTAAAATTACCATCATAATACAAAGAAAATTCGCAAAGTACATGTGAGAATTTGTATGAAAAGATTTATCAACTAGAATGACCATATATTTACAAACGTAAGATAAGGGGAAAAAAGGACCTTTTGTCACGTTATCCAAGGATATATGATGTTTTGTGTTTTAAAGGTCCTTGCATACTATTTTATAATAATGAGGAATATTAGTCCTTTCTATTGTCGTTATTTTGAAGGACATAGATGAGTAGATTATGAGTGTTGAATTTCATCAAAATCAGAGATGCTAAAAATCTGTGTTTGGTTGACATTTTTTTTAATTCAAAAATTATTAGTATTATTAATTTTTTTTTTTAATATTATTTTTTATTATATTGCTTTGTTTTTTTTTTAGGTTTAATATAAAACTCCTTTTATATTTATTGCATGTCTATACTAGTGTTTTATAGTTTGAACCATAGCATAATAACAAAGTACTCGCACATCTACAAAAACAACAATTGCTTGTATTTTGTTAGTGTAAAACTACCGAGCACAGAAAATGAGAGAATAAAAGAGAGGAAGACTAAAATACTCACGAAAAAATTTTACATTGTCAAACAGCTGTTCTTACGAGTATGCTTTCTAATTATACTATGGTTTGAACAAAAAGTCGACTTTTTTAAATTTTCAAAAAGTCTATTTTTCGACTTTTTCAATTCTTAAATAGTCGAATTTTCGACTTGTTTAATTTTGGAATCATCGACTTTTCAACTTTTTCTGACTATTTTCGACTATAGTCGACTTTTCGATTTTTTCCGACTATTTTTGACTTTTCAACTATTTTCGACTTTTCGATTTTTTTCGACTATTTTCGACTTTTTCCGACAATTTTCGACAATTTTCAAATCAAAAAGTCGATTTCGACTTTTTACAACAAAATGTCGATTGTTGGATTATTTGAAAGTTGATTTGATAAACCCTAGTCTATACAACTAAATGTATTAGTATTCATATGCTATAATATAAATGTCAAATGTAGTATAAATTTATTAACAAATTATATATGTACTTAGTACTAACACACTGACACAATCTTTTGTGTCAGTGTGTTAGTACATGTACATGATGTTTTCAAACACTTCTTCTAAGATTTTGTGAATCTTTTTGAAGAAGCTGTTTTATAAACTCTTGAGCAATAGGCTTTTTAGTATTTGCTTAAACATTACATTACATTATATTATATTATTATTATTTTTACTATTTTTTTTTTGTTTTTGTCTTTTCAGAAACAAGTTTTTGTTTTAAAAACAATCTAAACTTTTTGTAATGCTATTGAAAAGAATTTAAATGGTTTTTTTTATTAAATATCAAAGTTTATTAAAAACTTTGTTTAGATTATGTGAATTTGTATGAAAATATTTAATTAATGATTTGACAATTATTTGAGTTAAAAGAATTGTTTTCTATAATAATAATAATAATGAAAAGTTTCTATTAGTTAATAAAAAATACAGATTTTATGTATATGTTAAAATTTAAATATTTTTACTTAAAATTATTTGATTATCAAAAAGAAAAAAATCGCATTTTTTTAGTTTAAAATCAAATTGTTAATCTTTGTTGAATCTAGTTTTCATGTTGATTTTTATTTTGGATTTTTTATTTACAAAGTAGTCACAAGACACAAAGTAGTCATATTATATATCATTTTAAAGCAAATTATATCTTAAAAAAATTAAACAAATTTCATAATTTTAAAAATTGTAAAATGTTTCCCAAAAAATTTTAAATAAATTCAATTTAAAAATCAGAAAAATTTATATATTTAAGAAAGCTAAAACTTTTGTTATTGGATTTTTATTTTTTTTATTTTTTATTTTTTTTTTGTAGAAAATTGTATCGTTTGTCAAAATTTATTGCTAGACTGTCACCGAAATTTGTTGACAAACTTTTAGGAACATAGATTTTCCAAAAGCTTTCTTAAGGTTATAAAATTTAAATTTTTAAAATTTGTAACATATTTTCCTAGTTTTCTAATTTTTATTTGAAAAAAACGTATTTATTATTTAAGATATAATTGAGAATTCTTCATTTATAAACAAACGTTGGAAAGGCTTGTTTCTTTTTTTTCTAAATCGAATTAAATTTATTATCCTATTCATTTTTTTAAAAGCATTCACATTATTTTAATTCATAGAATTAAATTCATTGTATTTTATATGAATTGTATTAATACTGTAAGTAATTAATTCCTTAAAGAATTCATTCATCAATAATACAATTTAAGCTTTAAAACTATTTTGAATCCTTCAAATTTTCTTCAATTAAATTTTATTTGTCTTTTGTTAAATTATAAATTAATTCAATAAAGAGGTAATTACATTCAAAAACAAAAGCCTTTTGAATTAAATTATTGTATTATATTTTTGGGAGAGTTGTCATTATTGGTGGAAAATTAGCTCCTTGGGACAAACCTCTCACGACTGGTCCGAGAAGATCAAAATTACATATATACATATATTTTTTAAAACAAAATGTTTTTGAGATATGCTTCCATATATGGTGTGAAATGGTGATTTATCACAAAATCTGGGGTGAATTCAAATTAAGATTAAAGGTTTTAATTAATTATTTTTTATCCGAATTGACTGATATAGTCCATCCTTTCGTATATTTGAAATAATTAAATATTTTTTATTTCGAAATAAATATATTTATATTTCATTCTTTTTTCTAAAATGAACTTAACAACCAAAAACAACTTGTCTTAATTGCTGTCAAATTATTCTTTTAACTTTGAAATTATTGCGTATAAACATTTGAAAAAGCTCTTGTAATAGCATTAGAAAAATGTTAGAAAAAAAATTTATTTATATAACAAATGTTACACAACGTTTTTTTTTTTTTACAAATCTTAAGCACAAGTAATAAATGTCAACATTTTGTTTTCAACATTATGCGATTTTTATTTAAGTCGTTTGTTTTTCATCTTTTCTTCTTCTACACTCAAAGTAAAGTAGCGTTAAAATGTTTTAAGCGCATCTGCCAGCGCTCTAAAAGTGTGCTAGAAAAAAAAAAAATATTGCAAATTTCAAAGAAAAAAAAAGAGACAGAAAAGCAAAAACAGAACTCATGTGCTGCAAGTCATAAAAATCGTGACTTTTAAAGTTCAACAACATTTTTTCTGGTAAAACGTTAGAAAAATAAAAAGAGATAAAAACATTTTTTTTTATAAAAAATAAGAAAAATTTTATAAACCCTTTAAAACTTTTGCTTAAAATAAAAGAGGTGTTAAATAGTGTTAAAATAAAAAACTATAATTTTTTTTTTATCATAATAAAATACTATTGATCTATAAACGTGAGTTAAAGTTAAATTACAACAATTTTGTTAAAAAAAAGAAAAAAAAAAAAGAAATAAATAAACAACAAATGGTTTTATTTATAAATATTTTATATAGTTGTCATTTATAGATTTTTTTTGTAATTAAATGTTTTTTTTTTTTTTTTTTAACGGATGTCTATGTTTAACAAAATAATTATTTTAGAAATTGCGTTAACGTTTCTATTAACAAATTGACGTTTAGTCTTTGCAAATGTTTTAATTTATATAAAAAAATAACTTTTATTTATTTTTATTTTTTGTTTTTATAGACAAAACTATTGCCTTTAATTAGCCAACAACTTAATGATGCTTAAATAACAGTTACAAGTGAGTAAATTTTTATTTTAATTATTTTATTTATTATTATTTTTCTAAATTTAAAATTAAATTTTAAACAAAAATAAATATCATATTTGTCTATAAAATACCATTTATACTCCAAAAATGTGGCATTGGGTTTCTCAGTACATTGGGATACATATTCTCAATAATGCCCTCTTTTGATTTGCCTAGAGCTATCTGTTAAATATTTCAAACTTAATTTAAAGAAGTGAATTGAATGAGAAACAACGTACCATAGAATTAGTACTCCCTGTGTCATTTTTTTTTAAATTAAATCGATTTTTTATCCAAATATTTCCTTTTTTATACAAAACAATTGAAAGCATTTTTTTCTGTGAAAAATCGAATTATCAGCACAATTTTTTTATCGCAAATTTGATTTTGAAACATTAATTTTTTTTTTGCCACATCCTATGTTTTATCATGAAATTGTTTTCTTTTCACAAAATCCATTTTTCAAACTGAAATTATTTTATTTAAATTTTTACCATAAAAAAATTTTCACCACATTAATTTTAAAATGTTTTTTAATTTAGATTTTTTATTTTCACTATTAACTCCGAAGTCCAATTTTTACAACAAATTCATATTTCATCATGAAATTGATTACCTAATGAAATTAAAATTGCTTTTTCATCAAAAGATTTTATTTTTTATACAGAAATTCTTCTCCATAATTTTTCTTTCTTTATCATTACAAAATCGACTTTTTTCAACGCATGTATTATTTTTTTCACCTAAATCGCTATGAAATCGATTTTTTTTACCTCGAACTTGTTTTATTTACCGTTACAAATTATATTTTTCACCATAAACTTGTCCTTTTCTCAAAATTTATTTTTTTCCAATAAAATTTATTCTTTTACTAATTATTTTCACAACAATATTGTTTACTCATCACAAAGCCAATTTATGACCAGCCTGTGAAATCCATAGTCTAAAAATGCGTTTTGACCAATATCTCAGAAGGAAAAAAAATTATAAGAAAGATTTTGAATGTTTTTAAATAATACGATTTTCGGAAGTATCTTCTCAGTTATTTATTAACCGATTTTGGTCATTTGATCAATAAGGATCCAGAATATATTTATATAAACCACAAATGGAATCACAAACTTATATATAACAATTAAATTTTTAATGACAAACAGTTTTCCTACAACTAAAAAAGTGGAAATTTTTTATTCGTAAAATTATTTTTGTTATTTTTTTAGAACGTGGTTTTGTTCATTAGAAATACATTTAAAATTAAAATGTTTTTGTCCAATTTCATCATAAAAATTGTAGAAAATGACAAATTTTTAGAAAAAAAAAACAAATTTTTTTTTAATAAAAACAAGTTTGTTGCTTAAGTTTTGTTTACGAAATTTGTGTTTTTTTTTGTTTTTGTATTTTTTAATAAATTCACACTCTTTGTTGAAGTTTAGGTTTTTCTTTTTTATAATTTTCTTTTAGAGTTTTTTTTATTGTATTTTCTGTAACACACACACACACACACACAATTAGTTAAAGTGTGCTAAAGAAATGCTTTGAACAAATTAAAACATTTTGTTTTAAATGCATAAATAACATTAATAATTAAGAACTGTTAATAATTTCGTGTAAAAAAATTTAATTAAACTATTATAAATTAAACTCTTATTAAATATAAATAACTAACAAGATATGAAAAAAACAAAAATTGGTAACCATTACATTTCTCTAACATACTTTATGTTATTGTTTGTGAAAAATTTATTAATGCTCCCACAAATAAAAAAAATAAGAAATAATTTTAAAGACAAACAAATAAAATAAAAAAAAAAAAAACAAAAACACAATGACAAAATAGTTTTTGTTTTAAAGTTTTCATTTCATTTCCTTTTAGCTTAAAACAAAAACAGTGCAAACTTTTTTTAATAAAAAAAAACGAAAAATATATAAAAATCGTCACTTCCACGAGAGAACGTCGAAAAATATTTTGCACGTTTTTTGATTTTACTAATATTTTGCATACGAATATCCCATGGAGCCATTTTAATATCTTGATTTTTAATTTTTTAATTTCGAAAAATTCGAGAATTTATTCACGAATTTCATTTAAACTTAAGTATCTCCAGAAGTTTTTAACGGATTTTAATGTTTTTTAAATTGCATATAAGAATATAGTGATTTAAAAAAATAAATAAATAATCATTCAAAAATTCATTCATATTGCAAATGGAATTTTTAAAAAATGTTTCATTTTTTTTTCGCCCTCTCATATAAAAAATATTTTTCCATTTTGTTGCTAAAAAATGGAATATAATTTGTTTTTTTAGGACAATAGCATATAAAAACCAACAGATTTATACAAATTTTAATTTTTGTATATATTAAAAATATTTAGTCGATTTTCTTGTCCCTCAATAAAAAGATCTTTCATGGAATTGACGCTATATATA
>MINK01176106.1:0-12982 GCA_001735545.1 Phormia regina | reverse complement strand
AAAACGAAAATCTGTAATAATATGTAAATTATACAGTCCGATGACGACAATTTAGAATCGTGGCACATCAACCGAAGCTGCCAAGGATAATGTAAATGTAATAGACTTAATTAATCCTTATTTTTGTTTATAATACATCCACACAGAAACCCTAAATTGGTACTCAAGTATTTGCTTTTAATTTTGATATTTTATGTGTTATTCAAATATTTTTTTTAATTTTTTGAAGTTTTAAAAAAATTTAAAAATAAATATTTTTTACTACCATTATGTTACATTTATTAGCATTGAATTATTTTATATTTGGTAATTATAAACGAATAATATTAATTGTACTAACTGAAAATACAATCAATATTTAAATTTCCGTTAATTAACTTTTTATTTGGAAATATTAATATTAATTAGGAATAGATGAAATCAATTCGGTTGTGTCCTCCGAATTTGATTAATATATTTTAACCAAACGCAGTTGGTTGTTATAACTATCTTTGAAATTGTGGTAACTGTTTTTCCATTATAATTTTATTTTTATAATCAATAATATAGACAATCCGATGTCCTAATTAATATTGCAATATATTGTTATATTCTATCAAATATTAGCATTAGCAACTATTTTCTAACTATTTTTTTTCTGTGTGTGATGTATGCAGCCTTAATTAATCTAAGTCAATCCGTCCAGGTAAACAAAATAAAATTTCGTCCACAGTTTTCATTTGGACCATGAATTTATGACGAATTTCTAATAAATCTATAACTTCTATGTTACTTGCACGACCAGTTGAATGTATAAGAAATTTATAGAGAAGGACCTGAACTGTCAGAAAAATTTTATTTTTAAGATCTGAAAAGTGATTTGCGAGATATAGAAAAAATATGTGTTAGCATATAATTTATTTATTTATCTCTTTCTATTTATAGGAAATTTTAAATAGTTTTAGATTAGGACCCTGCGCCTAGAATTGGTCCACTAGATTAGGTAATACAGATTTATTATCAAATTGTTTGCGATCGGCAATACTGTGCAACATTAGATATACAAATATTGTCAATACAAAAACATATATTGGCCACTGTATATACATAATTTAAATCTTTTATATTTTTTCTGAAGAATTTAACAATTCGAATGGATGTGCTAAGTTCATGACCACCATTGTGTGTACAAATGTTTATATAAATACATATTACGAGTTATTTATTAAATTTTATTTTGTTTTGTTTTGTTTTGTCTACTTTTGTTGCCAATTTGACAATCTTAAATTTAATTTAACGCATTATAAACTTTATCGACGTCAGTTTTTGACCATCCACTATCGTCAGTGTTAACTTAACATAACAGAACTAACTGAACAAAATTCGATGAAAAATGTACGAATGAGTACATGTACATTAGGATGGTCCAAACTAATATGAAGAATTTAAAGAGCATAGCAGATTTAAATGTATCTAAACTTAAGACAGCCGATATCATTGGAATTATTTTTATTTAAATGACAGCATATTTTTCAAAAATTACAAAATTCATTTATATTCTATTCATTCTTCTATAGCTAACGTTTGATGTACATTTTACACATACTATATATACTATTGGTTCCACGATCGTCAACATAAATGAAATGATGTTCCAACCAACGTTGGAACCTTGGAAAGTTGATCGAGATCAAGGTAGATTAATAAGCTAAAAACACTTAAGCAGCAGTTGGTTTATATTTTTAAAGATGTATTGTCAAACTGTTGTGTATGTTTATATTTATAATCCTTCTTTACATTTCATCTTATGCATTTTTCATAATATTACGTGAAATGTCAAATGGGGTTTTGGTTTTATTGAAATACAATATATTTATATAATAAGACGGCGAATGGTAGAAAGGAACAAAAGGAGACTTTGTTTTCATTAAATAAAGAGCTGCAACACAAAAATAGAAATGCCTAAATCGCTGATATAATCTATGCACATTATGTGGACTACACTATTAAGAATTAATTTTGAAATCTTAGTTTTAAATAAAAAAAAATCTTTGGATTTTTGTACTCTTTCTGCTCAGTTAATTTTTCTATTAACAGTATATCCGAACTGTTCGAACAATACAAGAGAAATATTAAAAGGATTTAAGGTACATTTAAGATAAATTTGCAAAAATTATTCTGGACCACCGTAATGAACATATATATACATATTTGTCTATGTCGTGATACCCTGAAAATTATTTGGTAAAAAAGTTATATCCCTAATGTTATGTACATTTTAAATATATGTTTAGATATGAATGTATTTTTATAAAATTTATTTAAGATGCCAAACACGATAGCTAATACATATCGTAGACTTAATTATAAAATTCATTTGCATGATATCGTACGTAAAATTGCACGAATAATTGTTTAATTAATTTGAAAATGAGGATCGATAAATAAATAAATATAATTTTTAACATCAATAATTCCTAAAGTTTTAGAGTTCCTTCTCTCGGAAAGAATAATTATAACTTAAATACTTCTGTACTTCTGGTATTTTTAACAAATATGTATAAAAAATTAATTAAATAGGACTAATTTCAATTGTCACCAATACACCTTTGTATTGAATAAAAATGAAGCCACCTAATTAACGGAGTAACTCGATAACTAGTTTCAGTTAAAAAAAAAGTGATTTTAGATTTTCACGGTCACGTGTTTATAAATTAACAGAAAAAATAATATAAATTTCAATTGAGTAGTAAATCTAATTAAATTGTTCACAAGAACGAATACCTTACGGATTAATACATGTCTATATTCTTGCTTATGTATTTGTTTATTAAATGTTATACACATACACATATATATATAATCAAAATAATAAAAAAAAAATCATTAGAAACAACAAAAACTAAGAGAAAATAAATTGTTTTCGCTTTTCAGTTAATAAAATTTGAAATAATTGCATATAACAAGTCGTAAAATTTTAAATTTGTTTTTAGCTATAAATTTTACGATTTTTACTTGGAAATCAAATAACAAAAATATAAACAACAACAAAAATAATACAATAACTAAAATTTTCTTATTACGTGTTTATGAATGTAATTGTTTAAACAGTTTTTATACATTAAACAAGTTGATGATTTGAAGTAGTTGGACAATTTATTTTTTATAACTTTACTCATTCAACTTATATAGGGAACTATAAATATTATGTCATTCTTAATTCATCTTCAGAAATCGTTTTTAACTTAATGATCTAAAAAAAGAAAATTTTTGATGTTCTTTTGTTATTGTAAAGTTTATTTTTGCACTTACACTTCAGATCAAGTCGAATGAGCGTTAAACTATATGTCAAAATAAAGTTTCATCAACTTTAATAATTTCATCAACCTTTTAAATTTGGCATAAAATTAAGTTTTTTTTTTTTTTTTTTTTTTTAGAAAATGGACTCAATATATCCATTAAAGTTAGCCAAATTAAAAATTAATGCTAGAATGAGATATGATTCAATAAAAAATTTAATCTCCAAAAAAAGTTAGAAGCTTAATACGTATGAATATGTAATTTATATCAAATAGACAATAATCATTTGTGATCAATTGTCACGATCAAAATTCATAAAAATCTCCTGTTTTGCATATATCAATTCTGGTTCATAAAATTATTTAGAGGATATATAAAGGGGGTGAGAACCAAAATGAGGGCCACCCTAATATACAATACATTTTTTTAGATTCACAAAAAGCTCGACATTAGTGGTTAATTATAGATGGATTTAGGAAAAAACGGGACATTAGAAATTTTTTTTATTAATAATTGAGATTTATTTACAATTTTCTATTTGACTTTTTGGAAGATAAAAGAAATGAAAAATATTTTAATTTTTCATCGTTAATAGCACTTTTAATGGTGAAAATATTTCGAATGCAATTTTAAGGTTTGTATGCCTTTAAAAATCTTTCCGTCGAAAGATGGCTATTATAAAAATGTCCCCCAATTGACTAAATAATTAGTAGAGGAAATAATTACGATATTAAGAAAGTTAAAGAGTTCAATAAACATTGTGTGCGCTCTTTTTGCTCTGGAACTCCTAAATGTTTCAATATGTTTAAAGTTCGCAAATTAGGTACGAAGATAATTAGCTATACTATTGTTTTTATAACTTCTTCATTGTTTCGGTTTTGTTTTTCCAAAGTAATATATTTAGCTGGAAACTGGAAAATCGTCAACAAAGCTGGAAAATCCATCCAAATCCCTAAATCCTGCTATGATTGTGGAAATCACAAATTCATTTCTAAAATCGTTTGTACTTTAAAGATTTATAATACATATTTAGATACACGGTTGTAATTAATTTTATCTACACTTAGTTGTAAAACAATTTTGAAATTATAATTATTTTTACATTAATTAATAATATTTAATTAATTCTGTAATCAAATTAGCGTGCTCTTCTATCAAATGCCCACTTAAATACTTTTGCATTATAAACAACAGAAATAAATAAACAAACAAACAAACAAACAAATTAAGAAATAAATTTGAAAAAATAAAGTGGCTAACAAATCTAAAAATAACCTAGAAAAAGTATATTTTCTCTAGATGATGTTCTAATGTTATCAGGTCTAAATAAATATTTCAAATGGATGTTCTATGTTCTTAAACATAAATGTGTATGTGTATGTATTAATGTGTGTATAGTACGTTCAAGATTGAAAATACAATTTTTAAGAGAACTTAATTTATATTTAAGAGACATATAAGAAAAATAAGAGAAATTTTGAGAGTTTCATTTACAACGTCTTTGAACCTGTTTCATTGGGTATAGTATTGCCAGAGTCGAGCAACTAGTCAATACCTCTTATACTTATAAAAATTTTCAGAATCCAAATAAAACTATAACACTTATTATTTCTATTTATTACTATTAAAAATCAGCATATTTTCATACCTTTCGATCTGTTTCTATTACGAAAGATCAACTGAAACTTGTCATCAAGTTGAAGTTTTTACCTTAAAAGATGTATTGTATAACAATTTGTCAGTATGTATTTTCTCCATGGCAAAAATTGCACTAATATATTTTTAGTACTTGAAAATAATATGTATAAATGCTATTGAAATATGCGGATCAATATGTGGCAAAATTTTTTTTAAACTTTGACAGGAACCCGAATAGAAAAGTAAATATGTGTAAAAATAAAAGAAAACTAAATAGTTGTTTAATTTCGTAGAAGCTGAGGGCAACACTGATTGTGTATCTAAATACAAAAACAAATTTACACATAGATACATACATGCATACAAGTGTATATACTCTGTAGTGTATGTACGTTTGAGTATGCCTGTTTACACTCGTATGTATGTTGATATTTTGTGTTGAAAGTTATTCTTTGTCTTATGAGTAACATCGATGAGGATGCAAATTGACACTTATCAGATACAAAACATATTTACAAAATGTTGAACAAATGACAGCAACAGATTTGCAACAATATTCATATTGAATTCTCTCCAAAATTAACCACCGCAATTGGATTCTGTTCTGTATTAATTCTTCTTTTTTTTTATATCAAGAGCCAGACACCAACTGCTTTACTGTCCGTCTGCCTATCCGTACGTCTCAAGCAACAAACACTTGTGCGAAAATATTCAACATTTTTGTATTTCAGTTGCGTTCCGACAGAATTAACAGATACACGCATGGCGCAGTGAAAAGAAAATAATATTAATATAAGAGAGAGAGAAAAAAAAAGAAAATAAAAAAGTAAAAAAGAAAATAAAATATAAAAAATATATTAATAAATTTTAAACAACAATCAGACAATATACAAATCATCACGTATTCGGATTGATTGGTTCATACGTACGTAAACAAATATTTAAAAGAGATACATACATACCTACGAATATCCGTAGATACATGTATTTTATAGTAGATGAATGGCTAAATAATAGAGAAGAGCTCTTTTTGGCAAACAAACCTGTAGTATCGTGATTATTCGTATCTTTTGTCGGCGGAGTATTATTATCGATATATTTGTTGTTATTAAATATTGTTTTTAAATAAGTTTTGTCACAGTAAATATACTAGCTCCGGATAGATGTTACTCGTCGGTCTACTGCAACTACAACTTTACACAAGTTTTGTGTATTAAATATTTGCTGCTGCGAGTATTTTTCTACATACATTCATATATTCATAAATTACTACAGTGTACATACATATATAAGTCATTGGTATCTACATACATACATACATAAATATATATGTATATATATGTATTTGTTATTTTTGTTTTTGCTAAACGTTTTCGAACGTGTGTATGTGTTTGAGTTTTTTATTCGATTAATTTGTACAAGTTGTTTATTCGTTGCGTCGTCTGTGGTTTTCTTAGTTCGATCCAACATATACTGCGTTTGAAGTTGACTGATAGTTCTAAAGTCATATATATCGTCATTGTCAACTTCGGGGTCGGTAGTCGATTGCTTTTACTTTACTGCTTACAATACAATTATTGAGCACAGGTCGTCTGTCCATCCGTCCGTCCGTCCGTCCATTTGACGGTCTTTTACTGAGTTTGCGAGTGAATGTGATTAAGGTATTCTAAGATTATTGTGCTCGAGACGGCGGCGGTATATTAAACAGTTGAGTGTTTGTGTATTATGTATATGTATTCAAAGTGTGCACCTCGATTTGTTTCGGAACGACAAAACGATTGTACTACAAACAGCTGGTACTCGAGAATCTGTTGATTCCAAACCGTAAGGTTAAATACACGGTGTTAAATGAACAAAAAAAAAAAAAATAATAATAATAAAAAAAATTACAAAAATAAAAAACAAAATGTATTTATATCGTAAAAAAGTTTAGTTTGGCGTTTCATTTAATATAATAAAGCAAGAAGAAAAGTATAAAAAAGAAAAAATGTTTGTAAAAATAATTTTGAAAAAGTGATTTTTAAATAAAAGAATAAAAGAAAAATATTAAAATTAATTTACCCACCAAAATATTTGCCCACCTCACAACTATTTAACGCACAAAAAAAAAAAAAAGTTCGTATCATCACATTATTTAAACAATAAAGACACACATATACACACACATACGTTTTTATATTTATTTTTTGTATGACAAACATTTACATACGTGAGTACATACATATGTTTGTATATGTAGGTAAATATACATATGTACATATAAATTATATATATATATATATATATATATATATATATATATATATATATATATATATATATATATATCATGTTGTTCATAACAGCAAATTAACTAAAAACATGTTTGCAGAGTCTCTTTTGAAAAAATATTAAACTCTTNNTATGTACATATAAATTATATATATATATATATATATATATATATATATATTTATATATACATCAGGTACGATATTCATACAGTCTATCAAAAAATCTTTTTACGAAATAAAGTTTAAATATTTGCTATTTTTTACAAAAAATAAAAAAAATCAAGTGTGTTTAAACTTTAAAATATTTGGATGTATATAAAGAACTAAAAGACAGGTGAAAGACTAGTCAAAGGAACCTATAATATTTATATACATATAAATATTAGGGTGGTCCAGAATAACTTTGTCTAATTTAACTTCCTGCGATGACTTCAACAGGACGATATCTAACCATTTTAAGAACAAATCTTAGAATTTATTTTCCATAATATCAAATGCAGGCTAATGAAAAGTAAATTCTCATGTTTCGTGAAACGATATCGATTAAAATCATTTTTATTAAAAATTTACTTCTTAATTCTAGATTTTTTTCTTAAAATAACTTTTATATATTTTACCCAGTTTAGTTAGGTATATTAATTTTTCATTACCTATAGTTTGATTCACTTAAATACGTAGGTATATGAATATCCTTAATATTCGTGTTAAAAGTACATAGATTCGTTCTAGGATAATCAAGATAAATGAGCAACAATTAATTATAACAAGATCAAATTGAAATTACATTCAATATCATAATTTTAGGTACTTATAAGTTAGACTATACCAGTTAGACTATACGTATCTTTTGCACTGAGTTTAAGAAAGTTTTTTTGGTAGGGTTTTTAGCTACTCGGCCATTTTCAATTCCCGGGAATCGAGCATAAATATAATGTTGTTAATAATGTTTTCATTACAGATTTCAAAATCTTGACGTACCAATAAATGGTTTATATTTTATTCTTAATGCGAAAATTCAATTAAAAATGTAGCATATTTAAAAATCTATTCATAAATAGGTAACTACCTACCGGGTTATATAAAAAAAATAGAATTGTCTTATGTAATGGAGGAGCCATTAATATTATTTTCTGGGATATGTTAGAAGACTACTTTTGTTTTTATAACCCAATAAACCAAACGATAATATAACGATATCCAAATCTATTACGGACTAAAGCATACCTTTCCTTAATATTTGACCAATTTTTTACGTAACCATTAATTGTACAAAATTTTGTTTGAGGTTGTTTGATCTTGCAATTGCTTTGTAAGAGAAAATAGCGTAAGAATAAAGTAAAAGTAGAAATACTTTTACTTTATTCTTACTTCGAAACTTTCGTTCGAATTTAGAAAAACAGGTATCATAATTACAAATCATTAACATAGAACAAATCAATATACAAAAACTGAGACCATATTAAAATTACAGACAAATTATATAATTAAACTAAAATTCTTTTAAAATAATTATTTTTAAAGAATATAATTACATTTTAGGATTATGTTATTATTTAATAAAAGCAGATTTAACGAAATTCTTTTCACATTCGTGTATATACTTTTGTTTAATTTTTTTGTTAATTATTAAAAAAATAATGTTAATTAACATTAGGGGGTTTTATTAAATCCTTAGAAGTGCTATTAAATTTTTTTTCCAAATAATACTGTGACTTCAGTTTCTGTAAAACCCTGCAAACAAAATTTTCATTCATCACAAAACTTTTCACACTAATAATGTCTAAAAGGCATTAATGTACGATATAATAAATTAACAAAAACTCGTTTTTTAAAAATGATTCGATTAAACGTTAAAAATTGATTGAATAATTTTTTATTCTAAATTGGACATTTTTGTTCGTTCGAATAAAGAATAAAAAATTTGTTCCTCGAATAATCGAATAATTCTTGTTCGAATGACAACTCTTACAGTAATCATTATATTTCTTTGTGAAAATTGATCATGACAACAATTAAAAAAAAAAAACTTTTTATTAAAAAAACTTTTTTTTTTTAGCTGGTTGCAATTAGCGACCTTCAATTCGTTTTTTTTTTGTTTGCAAATAAAACTTGCTGATGAGAATTTTTTTTGTATAATTGCATTATTTTATTTATCAATGTTTTTATTGTTATTATTGTGTATTTTTATTATTATTTTAATTAATATTATTAATATTATGGTTATTGTTTAAAACATATGTATTATTTATAAATATTAACTTATTACAAACTTTACATTATAAATACAAGCACATATTCAATACATACATTCAATATACATACATACATACGTACTTCATATATCACAACATTTACTATAACATTACTTTATATCTTAAAAATTACTTTTACATTTGTTAAGAATAAATAATAAATAAATTTGTTAATTACAATAATCATAATAATAATAAATAATATTATCATATATTTTCATAGACAAACAAATATAAACTTAAATTATAATAAAATATTGAGAATTTTACATATATTTCTTATCTCTTTCTGAATTATAACTTTTCACGGAAAATAAACTAAAACGGGAAATTTAGGAAAATGTTTTATGTTGAAAATGAACTAAACTTTTGAGTAAACTTACATTCAAATATACATATCGATGGCTTAATATAGAGCAGATAGATATAACGTGAGTAAATTTAAGATTTAACCCTTGTGCCCGTATTCTTTATCTAAATTTTACGTTCGCCTGTACACTGATAGCAGTCACAAATGTTATTTTCTAACTTTACGTCCCCGCGAAGAAACTTTTATTTCCTAACATAAGAAATAACGTCGGCTGAATAATGGAAATAAAATTTTATTTCCTACTTTATGTAAAGGGGTGGAGAAAACGTAGATGACAAATTTTATTTTCAATTTATCTTTTTTTAACAATAATCTTATTTTTTTATCTGTTTTTTTTAATTATATTTAAAATAAAAAAACAAAAATAATAAAAAAAAAATCATTAATATTTTTTGCAAAATCATTCGTATTTTCGTACTAATTCAATTAGGATATGACCAGGAATTAAATGTGGGAATTCATAAAGTGAATTATGTCAATTTGCCTTTCAAGATTTGCCATCAACAAATAATATTTTCATTGTCAACAACTGTCATGTAATAGACCCAAATATTTGACATAGATAGGGAAACGTAAGTACATAGTTTCATCACTTCCTATCAATCTACTTCATATAATTAAGAAGATTCTCCTTAAAAACCACCACCTTGGTTCACACAGATAATGGTCAAACGTGACCAACTATATAAAACTTGTTTTTATATATGAAAACAAAATATATTTTTACAACACCTAATTGAAATATAACTTCTAAACAGATCTCCACAAAAGTTAAGATCCTTTTTAAATAAAAACCAGCAACAATATGCTCATTGAAGTGTCCCGAGAAAAGCTTATTTTGAGATTTCGATGTAGGAAGACCCTACATAGATATCTTTATACGACAAAATTGTTTAAAATTGTTCTACAGTTCCCTACTAGAAGTTGAAAAATCATGGGCCCCATACATTTTGTTTGACCAAAAAGTTTCGATTTTTTAATGGAATAGGTACGAAAAAAACTTGAATTTTATTTTATGTTGGTGATGGAAAAAATAACAATTTTTTGAAAAAAAAAATAAAAATATATGTATATTACCAGCAGCATTAATTATACTGCAAATTTTTTATATATATTTTTTTTTTGGAATATTTTTTCGATACACAATTTTTGTCTATAGGACACTTTAATGTACATAAATCATATAAAAAATACGTTTTTGTTAACATTTTATATCAAAACACTAAAAAATCACAAGATTTGACATATGTATCAAACGACTACTACCGAAATGCAGAACAAAAAATGTTGATGAAAATAACGTAATAAATTGTAATTGGAAAATACATAAAAACAAAAAATCGTAAAGTAAAGTGAAATATTGAATATGAAAACAGACACTCAATAGCATTTTAGAAGGAAAACGACAAAAATTGACATTAAAATTACACAAACGGAAAATTTTTAAAATCCAGTGAAATAAATAGCAACGAAAATTATCCCGCTTTTTATTAATATATTGTTATAATAATATTTCGTTGACGTTTCACTTAATATGGGATGAGGGCGGATTATGAAATGAAGCTACAACGGACACCCTGTGTTTTTAGTATTTTGCCCGCAACTTTTTTGTTTATTATTAATTGATTTTGCACAAATTTATTACAAACTAATATTATATAAGATAAATATTGGAGCAAAATTTCGTCCTCCTACGTTGTCTTGCTTTCAACAGACATACAGACAGGTTTGTCAGATTTTTTTGAGCCTCTGTCGCCAAATTGTTAATCAGAAATCGCCAAAATTAAATTTAATATATTTTTATGATAATTTCAGTAAATAATAATAAATAAAGTTTCAATACAATTTTCGATATACATACCTCGGAATTTTAGGTCAACAATTTTAAAAATTTATTATAATTTTAAACAGAATAATTCTAAAACTTATAAATTGCTTTCAATACTTAATTTATATATGAATGTTTCTTTTCATTATGCCCCATAAAATCTTAATATTCATATTTCAAAGATAATGGAAAACAAATTGCTTATCTTATAAATAAGGAGAAATTAATATACATATATATGTCTTATCTGTTTAAAGAAATATCTTTAATTTTATATTAAAGAAAAAGGTCTCAACGACCATCTAACAATCATTATACGGACCACCATTTGAAAACCGCCGTTTAAAATACTAAGAAAACGCTAGTAAGAAAACGTTATAGTTTTACTAAGCGAATAACTATTTAATAAAATTTTGAAAATAAGCCAAATAAATCGCCACCTTGTTAAAAATCGCCATGTCGCAAAACGGAAATTTCAATCGCAAAGAGCAATAAAAAATCGCCACATCTGACAGCCCTGCGTATAGACGGACGTATATAACTGGAATGACTGAGAATCGATGAAGCACATAAATATAGAATATATACATTATAGGTCCTTAAATGATTATTTCGAAATAACAAAATCTACATACGAAGATTTCAAAAATGATTACAGCAGCTGTTGTTAGAGTTCTTTTACTAAATCAAAAGTTAATCAATGCCTTACATGTATCTGATGAAATCGAGTATAATTGTCCAAAATTAATCTTCGTTAATTTTGAATTAAAGAAATTAAATAGTATCTTCCACAGTTTTCTAAATTTTATATCCTGTAGAGATGATCGTCAGGAAGATAAAGATTTCCATTATAAACTATTCTCGAGGTATGCCTAGTAGTGTCATTATATTTTTCATATCACGACTTCAGAGTCATTTTAACTTCATTATAAGGTAGCATTGTTCTCTTAAGACATTTTTGATTATAATCTCTTGTATATATTTTATGTATGTATGTATGTATGTATTAAATATTTATACTGAAAACTAACTTATTTTGAAAAAAAAAAAATGTTTCTATGTCCTGTAGACAATGGAAATATATTACGTTGGGCCCAAAATGAAAAGTGTCGATGTTCTCACCTCAAATGAAAATTTACTTCATTCTAAGTCATCGTTTCTCAATATTTTGGTCCTGACATTATCTTTTCGTGAGCTAGATCCAAGTGAAAATATGTAATTTTTTTCGGGTTTTTATCACTGAAAAAAGTATTTTTAATGAAATTCATGAATTTTTTCCAATAATTTATTAAATTAATACCCTAATTCATAGTTGTAATAAAAATATTCATTAAAATTCAAT
>MINK01176104.1:8176-19657 GCA_001735545.1 Phormia regina | reverse complement strand
GTATTTATAAAATTTTTTAAATATTGTATAAGCGAAAATAATCCAGGAGCTTTTTTTTTTTTTTTTGTATGTCATAATAGAATGTGAAAATAGTTTTAGATCAGAAGGTAAATAGTTCCAAATACGAGCTATTCTTACTTCAAAAGATCGTTCAAGAATGACAAGATGTATGCGAGGTATGTTAATTTGTATATTACGGGTTGATCGAATAAATGAAAAATGTTCTACAAGGCAACTTGGCCGACCACATTTCATGATTTTATAAAATTGTAGCGGTATACGAAGATATATGTAATCAACAAATCTACAATGCAAAAAATTATATATATTTTTAGAAACGCGATCATGATCACTCAGCCTAATATTCAATACATATCCAACAGTTTTTATAAGTACTTTTAACAGACAATTGATATTTCCTAAAGAAGTACCAGAGAAAACTTCTAAGCAATAGTTAAACTGCGACATTAATAATGTATACGATTTTAAAGAATACAGTCTTCGGGTTGTTTCAAAAAATATAATACGAAAATAAAAATAATAGTAATAATAATAATTGCTAATACTTTTTTATAAACAGATTATTTATTAATTTTATTTTTTTAAATAAGCATTGACAACAAATTGGTGCCATCTTTTTTATTTTTTTAAATTATTAAAGTTTTTCAATGACATCAATTCGAATTTTAAGCCAATAATCTTTTTTTTTAACGTTTTTCATTACATCCTCCAATATAATTTTGTGTTTTATATTTTAGGATGACATAGTATCTCCCGCAAACCAACATTCAAAAACCTTTAGTTCATTAAAACCTGTAATACGGAAACCATCTCATCGAACTAAACGCAAAAAACGTAAGGTAATCTCATCAGACGATGATGAAGAATATAGTGATGACTAAATGGCTGAAGCAACTGTTAATGCTTTACACTACATACAAACATATATGAAGAGAAAATTTGGTTTGTATGTGTTAATTTTAAAAATTCAGAAAATGTTATATATTAAATTTAATTTACAAAGTAAACATAATATTATATGATATTATCTAATGCATAAAAATAGAATTAAAATTGTATGAGACTTTAATATTAAATAAAAATTTTTGAAAAATTCGTATTTTAAATGGAAATTTAATTAAATTACACGAAAAAATTAGAAATATTATTTAAAATAAATCGAATAGATATACTATTCTTTTTGGATTGGGTCTAATTGGGTGTGAAATCTAAACAACCACACTAAGTAACTCAAAGGTATTATTTTAATTTATTTACAGAATATATTAAAAACTATCAGCCTAACTATAAAAGCAGAAAAGTCGATTTTAAACCCAAAAGTAGACTATTATTTCAAATTTTTTATCATAGTTTTTTTTTTTTTTTTTAAATAAAATTTTAAAATTTCTTTTTAAATTTCAAAATGAGCTTTTTGTTCTTCATTGTATTGAGACTTCACTTACAATTTGTTTTTATAATTTTTTGTTATTAAATTTCATTGAAAAATATTTTAAAATGTTTCATCGTATGAGTTTTAGAAAGCTTTTAAAATAGATTTCTTATGGTACGGAAAAATTCTATGGAAAACCTGCTTGATCCGGATTTTCACGAGAAATTACTATGAAAGACGCTAATTTTCGTTTTTATGCTTTTTCCTACGATCGGCAACTTTAATTTACATCATTCACCACTTAACTTCTTCGATTAGTAAAACGTATTATTTTATATATTTTTTTATTTATCTTTTTTGAATATTCACGATATTATGTGAACTAACAATAAGTATTCAAATTTTTAATCTTAATCTATATTAAATCCAACCACTGTCGGGCGAAAAAAAAAAAAAAAAACTTATTTATTCAAAGAGTTTAGCTTCTGCGGAGGTCTGTTGTGTCCCTTCTTCTCCATCGGTTGTAGCCATTGCGTTTTATTTTGTTTCAAGCAAGTGGGTTTGGGTGTACTTCAAGCTTCATCAAATACGATCCTACGTGTTTTTTATTCCTTTTTTGGACAAGAGGAATATTGAGGTCCTTATGAATGTTATAATTTTTCACTTATGTAGTATTTTATTTTGGAGCCTTTGAATTTTGTCAATATTTGAGGCAGAGACCATGCCCCATAGTTGGATACGTTATAGATAGAGTATTCATTTTAATCGATTATCTTTTAAGCTACTCGAGTTCGATTAATTTACACCTCAAAATTTTGCTCGATTTTTTAATGCTTATCAATAAAGAAAACAAAAATATTGCTTAAAATAAGAAATATTTATGAATAATTGTTTCTTTTGCTTTGATAATGCCGTTGTTTTAATTTTGTGGTAAAATGTTTCGCAACTTTTAATTTCTTAACAATATCAATGTAAACATATAAGGAATTCTATAAACTTGTTTAATAAATTAGTGAAATATACAATAAGTTGGAACTACTGACTATAAATTGGGAAATCCTCGAATAAAAATAAAATATTACCTGTTTTTCTTCTTTAAAGCAAAAAAAGTTTTATATTTATATGTTTACCATTCGAGAACGAGAACATCCGTGTTAAAAATTAGTACACGTTCCGCGAGTCTACAGTAATTTAGTCAAAAATGACTCAGTATAATATTTTATGTTTGTTTCTGAATTATTACATTTGGAAAATGACAAAAAGCTCTTTGGACCACCCTTTTTTAGGTAGAGTAGTTCAGCACTGATTGACATAAAAACAAATTTACATGTTAAACTTGAAAGTTCAAGACTGAGTATTTACTGGTATATTTTACTTTAATTCGCAGAACCAATAATCACCCTTATTCTATTTGGCGTCGTCAACAATTTCGTATCCCCGTTGGCAATATTGCCGTATTTCGATGACTGATAACATACGTTCGTTATTTTGTAAGAAAAGTCTTTAATTGCCTTTGACTTTGTCGTCGGCATATTAAGTGTTGTCTTGTATTGCTTGCTTGTAGTTTTTCTGCATTTGTTTTATGTTTTTATATATTTTTGTGTATAAATTAACAACTAAGTGCCAGTTCGAGAAGCTTGTGGAAGAGCTTGAGAAGAACCCATTACTAGCCAGAGGATTCCGCAGGGGCTCTGTTCCTAATAATTTTAAGGAACAGTGGGAGACTGCTGCCATTGTGATAAATTGTCTTGGTCCACCAATTAGAACTGGTGATGGATGGCAAAAGGTAAGGTAAATAGTTTATTTTAAAACTCTGCTGTGATTGAATTCTTTTTACAGATTTAGAGAGACTTAAAATTCAAAGGGGCTCTTTAGCTTTAGTTTTTTTTTTTACAAATAAGTTTTTATTTATTTTTGTAGAAAACGCATAGAACTTTTTTTATCAAAAACAGTAAATAAAATGTATCAGCTGACTCTAATATTAGTGATGTGTGCTGTATTTTATTAAAATTATCGATAAACAGTCAACGACGACGTAATACTCTTACAAATTGATGTTGTCTTTGATTAGAATTGCTGTTGCCTAAAAATTGCCGTTGTCAACAATGTCAAATAGAACAAGGGTGAATATGTTTTCCCAAATGGAGTTTAAAATCTTCCAATTTATTTCTTATTATTTATTATATTTGTATTAAAATTATTCGAATTTTACTTTACACACGCAAAGAAAAAATATGGTTCAGGTGACCATAAACTAAGAGCAACATACTATGATTGTAATTTATGAATCCAGGTTACAATAAGTATATCTGTATGTAATCATTATTCTTATTCCATTTAATCATTTTCTCATCATTTAATGATTCGGTTTAATCATATTCATAACTTTTTTTTTTATCATATACATAAACAAATTTTATCATTTCATGTTCCCATTTTACCATATATATACATCAATTTTATCATATATATAATCCCATTTCATCATATATATAATCCCATTTTATCATATATATAATCCCCGAGTTTCCAATACTGAAAAGTTTTAAAATAAAGCACATTTATCTATTTTTTTATTTTTTACATCATTTGTTTATTGAATATATTTGTAATTGGTTTAAAATTATTATTTAAATAAATTGACAGCCCTTAAAAAAAAAAAAAAAAAACATGAAAGAAAATTTGATATTTGCCTTATAAAAATAAATATAATTAAATTTTTACATTTTTTAAAAATATTATTCCACAATTGAACACTTTTCCAAATTTTTTGACAAGACTTCCTTTTTTACGTTCAAATGTCCTTTGATTTTACATAATCTTATGATTTTTTGTCGTTCGATGAATTTTATGGGAAGAAGAAGGCATCTTACCGCTTCCAGATTCAAACTGCTTCGTCTCTTATGATTTCTTTACAGAAAATATTTTTTTTTTAGTTTTTCAAACCCATCGTTTCTATACCACTTGAAGATCTAATTATCTTTATATTTATATGCTTTTTATTTGCACAAATATTCTTTCTGTTTATTCTACTTATTGCACACAAGTATTGCGTTTGCCTACTAACAAACTACTGAACTTATAAACACAAATGTGTATTCAGTAGTTATGCAGAAAATATATATGATTAACGATAAAAATACAATAGTTGTGTGAAATCAAACTATTGTCAAAAACAAATATTTTATATTTGTTGAAAACAAAAACATTTTCAAAAACAATCGTTTAATAGTTGTGAAAAACAAAATATAACTTAAAATCAAATAAAATTATTGGCTTAATGATTGTAGAATTAACTAAATTTGCAAAATTAACTTAATAGTTGTAGAATAAACCTAATGTTTGGATTTTTCATATATATGATTTCATACAAAAATATTTAAATACATACTATGATTCAGTGAACCATATTAAAATCATAAAAATTACACGGTATTATTGAAATCAACAAAAAACTGCTATGTAATCATTAAATAGTTAAGGTGATCATGTTGTAACCATGTTTTTTCTCTGCGTGTGTGTTTGTCCTATGGTGCTATGTTTTTCTCTAAAACCAAATTGATGTGTTGGAATACAATCGAAAGGATTCAAATAGCTTTAATATATTTGACAATAGAGCTTATACGATTCTACTTTAGTGCGATATTTTCCAGACTTAGGAATCATTGTGATCAATGTGACCTTCCATTCTGGTGGATAATATTCAAGGCATAATATAGCATTAAAAATAAAAAGGATTATTCTTATTACCATCCGGGGTAGCTCCAAAAGCATTTTGAACTGATTTTTTGGAGTTTATATCAACAAAGCCTTGTCGATCATTCGAATCTGAAAACAAAGGGGTGGCAACTATATTATATTATCTGATAAATTTTACTCCTAATGTCTGCTAAAATATGGCGAGCAACGAAAATTCTTAAAATACCAGTTACAAGTATAACTTCTCTACGTAATATAAGTAGAGCCTGAGCAAGAAATGATAGCGAAATCTATTTGTTAACCATCTAAACAACGTGTTTACTCCTAATTTATCAGATAAAAATAATATAGTTGCCTCCCCTTTGTTTTGAGATCCAAAAGGTCGACAAGGCAAGGTTTCCTGATGATCTGGCATAAGCAACCAATGAAATGCGCATAGAAACCAACTTATCCCCACAACAATAAATTTAAATTTAATTTTTCATAATCTAATTTTCCTTCCAAAAAAATAAACTTAAATATATTTTTCTTTCATATATTTCTTTCTGGAATTTAAATCTATAAAAAAATTTATAACTCCAAAAAGAACTAGATTTCGGTTAATAGAACACAAATTATAGGTTTATTCGTTATTCGAAAATTAACAGCTTTCAATTATTCGAACAGTTAATCGACCAAAATTAATCGGATAACATAACATTGTCTATTTCTATTTAGCAAACCATTTTGTTAAGAAAATATCATTTTAAAATTCAATTAATCGACTCTTTTGATGCATTTTTATATAACGTGACTTAGATAACTTAGATTTGTTAACAATTATAAATATTTAAAAACAAAAATTAATAAAAATATTTCAACAATTTCTAGCTGTCGTTTATAAATTATTAAACTGTTTAATAAGTATGCCTTTGTTAAATTCCATCAATATTGTCATATATTTCTTCAACGCCAGGTATTTCCTTTAGTTTGGTTATAAATTTTTGATATTCTATAGATTCCTCCGGAAGCAATTCAACAACGTTCTGAAAATAAAATAAAAAGAATTAAAATACAAACAAATATTTTAGTAAAATAAGAATATTTAATATGTTAGGAATTAACGGGTAGAATTTTACACCTCAATTTAGGAACAAAAATACAAATATGAATATTTGAATAACAATAAATAAAAATACAATTACAATAAAAATGAAATTAAAAAAATTAAAATTTTTAATTTTTAATTTTATGAAATATGATTTTCTTATGAATATCAATTTATACCAAGTCGAGGGAGTATCTTTTCTTTTATTATTTTTTGCTATCAACGTTAACACTCAACGATAGCAACAAAACACAGCTATTTATACATAATCACAGTAATTTTTAATTGATTCTTCTTGAATTTTAAATATATAATTAGAAATGATCAACTTTAATTAGTTATTTATATGTATGTACATATTTATCAGGTGTGGGCACGACATTTGAAAGAGAAGTGCCTTTTAAAATAATATCCAATAAATATAAATGTTACATTTTTTTTGTTTCTTTCATTCATACATTATTATATATATTTACACTTTTTGGAAATTTAGATATCCATCCGAAAAATTTTGTTTATAAAAGAAAAAATAAAATTAATTCGAAAATTGGATTTATCAACATATCAACGCACCATCGGAAATACAAAATTATTTTCACATTTTTTTTTTTTTTTCATATACATAATTGTATTTCCGATGGCGCGTTATTGTGTTGATGAATCCAATTTTCGTTACGAAATAACCAACCGACATGCTAATAGAAAACATGATTATTAAAATATACAAATATCCAGACTGGTTCGAGGTTTCTTTAAATGGTTTAACTATATCTCCAAATCCATAAGATACGCAACCCCAGAACATTACTAAAACTCCTCCAAATCGATTTACTTAGAATCTTTGGAAAGATGCATAAATAGAAATGAAGATTTATCCGTCCATAAAACATTTTTCCAAAAGTCTATTGGCTTCTGTGGATATATCAATCTTTTTCAAACGACGTTGGTCTTTAAATCAATTTTTTTCAATGTTTTCCAAATTGTTGTTTTCCATCATACAAGTTGTCAAAAGGAAAAGCTATTGAAGTAAATAACAAGTAACCCTAAGACATATACTGCATAAGCTCATGCAACTGAGACAGCTTTTCTATGTATGTGACCCACGTAAAGAAAAGCTCTATCAATTTTACTAATACATAAGGAGTGCGATCGAAGAAATCTTAACACACGTTTTGCCTCATAACTTTTTCCCTAAGCAATATTTGAAATTTTTGTGATCCAGTTATCTTTGGTAAATGTCAATTACAGTGTTGCCAGAAGATTTTATGTTTTCTTTAAAATGTAGGTACTTTTTTTTTATCATAGTACGACGGTTCGGTCGGCACACATATGGTACAAAGATGTGCGCAAAAAGGTGTTTAAAAAATAGTAAAAAAGGTACGTTGTGTGCATGCACACTTATCCATACGTGTAGGTGTGTATTCAAAAATATTTTTTTAGCGGTATACTGTCGTTTAGAAAACAAAATATATAACAACAATGTATATGCAATGTGTATAAGAATTCATTTTTGGCTGTGATACAAATTGTTATTTAAAAAGTAGCTATCGCAAAATATAATTGTGTTGGTGTAATAACGATAATTGTTCGAATTTTGTGTAAAGAAATATATTTGTTCCGATCGAATCAAAAAATATGCGTTCTACCTACTCTGTTTTTTAGTTTACTTTTCTGAAAAAAATTCCTAAATTAAATATCCAATATTAACAAAGTAATGAAATTGAAAAAAAATTTCGGCTGTATGTATGTATATATTTATGAATGTATGTATGTATGTATTTATGTACATATATACAAACAGATCGCATATACAAAAAACAACAACAACACTGATGTTACCTACTAAACTACTTGCCTATACAAAAAACAACAACAATGCTTAATATGTTTTTGTGTCTTTATATATTAACCAATTTTTTTAGTTTTTGGCCTATAACTCGGTTGTTTATGAACGAATTTCGTTAAACTTCAAAAAGTCTAAAAATGCGTTTTGGCCGATATCTGGGATATTATGAAGCGATTTAAAAAAAAAAATAAAAATGAAGTAAGATTTTGAATTTTTCGTGCAAAAACACAGTCGCTAGCTTATATAGGAGTCGAGTAAAGTCGACAACACATAGGATTTTTTGGGTGTATCTTTTTCAACAGACAGACGGACATCTTTATATTGACTACCAATAAGGATCCATAATATATATGTCTCCATTACAGAATTCATATCATAATTTAAAAGTATAGGGAATATTGTAGGGATTTTTTTTCTATTCGTAGGGAAAATTCTGATTTTTCATTAGTTTTAGGTATTTTGAAAAATATCCGCTGGTTGATTTGTTGTATGTTTGATTAAAATTAGTGGCGAAAAAGATGTACCTGCTATAAATTATTAAACAATTTCAAAATATTCAAATTGGTATACATTATTGGCCATAGAATTAAATGTATGCTGTCAAACTGCATCCAATGTTATTAAATATAATCAGGAGATTTCCACAATTGACAGGGAACATGGCTTGAGGATATTTTGAAGGCCAAGAAAATTGAAAGTATATTAAAAAGAATTCCAAACACATCAGGTAGAAAAGCACCCTTGTCACCTCTGTGCTCAGGCTATTTGGTGCGAAAAGTTAAGGCTAATGTGGAGTTGAAAACTTATAAAGTCCAAATTGTTCAAGACTGAAATGCTGCAAAAAATTTAGTTTTGGCTTCTAAATTTTTTGCAACATTTCAGGCCACGAAAAATATAAATCAAATCTCAAACAAAAACTCTCATGTTGTAATATGCACAACGAAACATATGTACTGAGAGATTTTTTGCAGCTTCCTGGTCAAAATTTTTATGTAAATGATCCTCGAGGATATGTTAAGATAAGTTTAGGATCGAAAAGCAGTCGAAATTTTCCAAAGAATTTCTGGTTTGGCAAGATTTATGCAGTTGACGCAAAACAAGCAAGTTATTTGTTACAGTGGGCTCTATAAATATCGAAATATACAAGAAAGAATGTTTGCAAAAGTATATTTTTCTTTTCATAAAATAATAGGTTTACATTTTTCGATCCGATTTAGCATTATGTTACTACTTAAGAACGCTTAAAAAATTACCAAGAGAGGTCAATTTACTAAATTATTTGGAGCTAAGACTAGTGTAAAGATATTGGACTTTTGTGACAAGAGAACTATAGAGGGCCAAAGAGGTGTTTCAAAATATTGAAGATTTTAAAAGGAGATGGACAAACTGTTTCAAAAGATTGGCTGAAACTTCTATCAAATCTCCAGTGAAAGGGTTACCGGAAAAAGTCTACAAGTTCATAAAAAGTGGTTAGAAGAATTAAAATTATATTTTATTATATCAATTAAACAAAATAAAAATTAAAACTCTATGATCAACCGTTTCCAAGTTTTTAATTTTATGTATGTTGAAAACTTTTCAAACGCACTCCTTACTTATCCTGTCTGATTTTAGTGATAAGGACACTTGCACTATCGCCCTAGAAAACAAAAGGCGAGTAGTTTGGTTCATGAGTTGCTACATGGCTCACGATCATGCAGACGATCCATCAAACTCCATAACGAAAAAGGCGATGTCCAACGCAAACAGGAAAAACATTCCTCTTATCATATGCGCAGATGCTAATGCACACCATACCATCTGGGGCAGCTCCGATATTAATCAACGAGGTGAGTCACTATTCAATTTCATTGTTGATAACAAACTAACAATAGTAAATAGAGGAAATCAACCAACTTTTATTGTTACTAACAGAAGAGAGGTTTTTGATGTTACGCTTATAAGCAACAAATCTTCATATCTTATCTCTGATTGGAGCGTGTCTAAAGACTGTTCCTTTTCCGATCATTTATACATAGAATTTAACTTCTCTATTGAGGTTGACAAAGTTGAACATTATTTGAATAGGAGAAAGACCAATTGTTCAACTCACTCTAAAGTTTTGTCTGACATGTTACCTTCATGTCCGACCTCCATCGACGACACAGCTGGTGTCTCTGACTAAAGCTTTAGCCGATGCAACTGAAAAATCCTGCAGGAAAACTATCAGGAAGGCAAGGCTAAACCAGCTTGGTGGAAAGCGGAAATTGCGGAGAAACGTAAAGAATGCAGGAAACTCTTCAATGAGGCAAAGGTTTATGGTAATTGGCCAACCTATAAATCCTCATGCAACAAATTCAAGAACCTAGTAAGAAAAGCCAAAAGACAATCATGGAGGAAGTACTGCAGTGGTTTTATCTCTGAATCCAACTATACCGTCATATATCCAAAAAACGGACGGTTCATGGACCACTTCCAGCAAAGAAACCCTAGATGTACTTATGGAGACTCACTTCCCGGGATGTAAAGAGTTGGATACTCTACCAAGGGAGAACCTGTATACTGATGTGCAAGACATATCAGGCATTAACATAACACAAGACCGTATAAGATGGGCGGTTAAAAGCTTCAGACCCTTCAAATCCCCAGGACCAGATGGCATAATCCCAGCTGATCTCCATAATAATATTGACTTGTTGTTGCCTTGGCTAATGAAAATATTCAAAGCTTGTCTACAACTGTCCCACGTTCCATCTATCTGGACAACCTATAAAATTGTCTTCATCCCGAAGGGTGGAAAGACATCACACACTAAGGCTAAGGACTTTAGACCAATTAGTCTATCTTCTTTTCTGCTTAAGACTCTGGAAAGGATTATAGATACCTTCATCAGATCATCCCTTAACGTGGAAGATCTGTCCAACNNAGACTGCGCTACATACTCTTGTAGGCCATATAGAAAGATCACTACACTATAAGGAATATGCGCTGGTAGCTTTCCTTGATATAGAAGGTGTTTTCAACAACGTTAAGCCTGAATCACTTCTTGACGCTATGAGACAATTGAGGATTGACGCAGCAGTCACCTCCTTCGTTGAAAAATTGCTCAATTTCAGACGCATTGAATCTAATCTAGGCGTCTCCAACATCTATAAAATTGCAACTAGAGGTACACCATAAGGTGGTGTGCTATCTCCTCTGCTCTGGAACATTAATATTAACACTCTACTTAAGGCCATGGAAATGACTTGCTGCAAGACTGTTGCATATGCAGACGATGTGGCAACTGGCAAGGATCTTAATATTCTGTCTGAAATATTGGAATCCGCTCTTAATCTACTAGCTAAATGGTGCCAAGGCTGTGGACTGGGAGTTAACCCAACCAAAACGGAATTGGTACTCTTTACTAGGAGATATAGAATTCCGAAATTTAATACTCCGAGGATAAATGGAGTATCACTGTCACTATCTAATGAGGCC
>MINK01176103.1:0-11729 GCA_001735545.1 Phormia regina | reverse complement strand
TCTAACTTCTAATATGCTGGTTGAATTTACATAAAATGTTACACATACGTAGCAGGGGAGTGCATAATTTAAATTTTGGTAGGCGGACCGCATATATCCCTTAGAAGCGTAACTATAGAGGTTCAAAATAGGGTACCTCAGATGTAGACAATTTTACACGCATGTAAAATTTATGATTTTTGGCAACTTTAAAATTGATAAAAATCAAAATTTATTAAAGTCTGGACTACAGTCTGAAATAGAATCTTGACTATAGCCTGGACTATAGACTAAACTATAGTCTGTACTGTAGGCTTGACTATAGTCTACACTACAGACTTGACTATAGCCTGGACTATCGATTTGACTATAATCTGTACTATTACATATTTGACTATAGTCTGTACATATTTGACTATAGTCTGTACTGTAGACTGATCTATAGTCTATACTAAAGACTTGACTATAGTCTAGACCCTAGTCAAATATCTCGAAAACTAAAAGTGATAAGAAAAGCTCGTACAAACATCGCATATAAAGAGATTTGTTAAAATTTTTTAATGATTTTTGCAGAAATAAGAAAACAGATAAGCTGGATTATAGACATGACTATAGTAAGAACAATAGACTTGACTATAGATTTGATTATAGTCTGTACTACAGACTTGACTACAGTATTAAATATGTACTTGTCTATAATCTGGACTATAGACAATAATCTAAACTATAGTCTTGACTATAGTGTGGACTATAGATTTGACTATAGTCTATACTACAGGCTTAATCACCGTCTGAACTATATATTTGACTACAGTTTGGATTATAGATTTGACTATAGTATGGACTATAGACTTGACTATAGTCTGTATTATAGACTTGTCTGTAGTCTGGACTGAAGACTTGACTATAGCCAGGAATATATATACTTGACTATAGTTTGTACTACAGATTTAACTATAGTTTGGACTGTAGATTTGACTATGGTCTATACTACAGACTTGATCATAGTCTGAACTATATGCTGTACTATAGTCTGTAGGCTTGACTATAGTCTGAATTAGAGACTTGACTATATTCTATACTACAGACTTGACCACCGTCTGAACTATATACTTGACTATAGTTTGGGCCACAGGTTTGACCAGATGTTTTGTAGATCTCGAAAAAAGACTCTCATATAAAGAGGTTTGTAAAGATTTTTGCAAAAATAAAAAACTGATATTTGTTTTATACATTACATAAGAAAAACCCTGTTGTTTATCTAGTGTTATCACGGCATGACAACGAGATAATTTTTCTAAAAGTCTAAGTCTTGCTCTACAATTCCTTCCATACATTTCGATTTGATCTAAGTAGTAGTTTATGAGATACGCATTCATTGCCAAAAAAATTATATTTGACCCCACTATGCATGGTGTCCATATATGATACCCTCTGAACCCGCCCCAGGTAGATCTGTCACAAAAAACTTAAACTCGCCTATACCTTTACTATCTCTTTGTAAAATTTCATTGAAATCGGATCAGCTATCAATTTAAAATACTGGTCGGCGCTCTTAAGATTTACATTTCGTATTTTTAAATGTAAAAATTTTAAAACTCCAACTGGTTTTGATCATCTGTTAGAGCATGTAGGTGAAAAAACCATTAGAGCATTTATACATGTACAGCATTTTGCGCACCAATACTTTAAAAGCAGTACTTTCCTTAAAGCACTCTCCCCCCATTATCACACCTAAATACAACAATTTAATATTTCTTTTAAAACATGTTGTAACAAGTACTTCCACTGCATTCGTGTTGAAATTAAAGTTCATTTTCTATTATAACACATAAATTTCCAGCGTTTCATAAAAAATTCAAAAGGGGGCAGAATAAAATTAAGTTTTGACATTTGGCTGGCAACACACTATTATTTGTTGCAATAAATAGCACAGGCATAGGAATATAACAGGCAAAGGTGGAAAAAAGAAAAACAATGGCTGCAAAAAGAAAACACATTTCTACATTAAAGTTTTTTGTGCTCTACAACATTTGCATTTCTTTAAATTAAATGTTTAACTAAATTCAAAATATTAACATTAGCAGCGGGACAGAGGGAATTAAGAAGAGAGAGAGAGAAAGAAAAAAGCAATTGCTTTTATAGTTTTAAACAAAAATATACATATTTAGCTGGTAACGTTAGTACCACCAACTAAAGCAGCCTTAGAAAAATTTAAGGACAAGGCAGACTACACCAGCAATAACAACAACAACAATAATAATAAAAACTCATTATTATGTATGAACTGTGTGTTGGCAAAAGGCTTTACAAATGCTGCTGATGGGGTTTCTAATGTTTTCGAGCTCTGTGCTAGTGGTTTTTGATGATTCTTTCGTTGGTGGTGTTGTTAAGGCTTCTAAACTAAACAAACTTTAATAATTTTCTACCTAGTACTACTACTACTACTACTACTACCACTACTACAACTACTGCTATTTCCACATACTAACTAAAGTAGACAAAAAAATTTATGTTTTCCGCTAGCAATTTTCATACAACATGTATTAGTAGTTGTACCAATAGTAGTAGTAGTAGTTGTTGTTGCTGTTATTATTTTTGTTGTAGTAGTACTTTACTGTTTTAACAAAACAAAACCCATTTTACTCCTGGTTCTTTGGTTAAAATACCGGTACATTTGTTATATACAAAAAGATGAAAATCAGCAACAAAACAAAAAAACATAAAAAACTATAAAATAACTATGTATTATAGTTTGTAGAAATATGTATAGAAATATGTTTAGAAGTGTAAGTATTCTGTTGTTATAAATTTGTGGAAATAGAGCTTAAAACGTTTTTACACTTGAGCAAAAATTATGCAAACGGCACAAAAATACAATTGTGGCAGAAATAAAGCAACATTTAATTTAGACCAACATAAATTTTTATTTAAATAGAGAAAACGAAAAACAAAAAAAAAAAAAACAACAACAACAAAAAGAATAGTAAAACTACAAAACTAAAACTAGCAAAACAAAACAACAATAACAATAAATAAAACATAAATAAAAATTTACAATAATAATGAATAAACAAATGAGTTTTTTATTGTATTTAGTAGCACAACAACAACAAAAAACTGAAATAAAATACTTGTAGCCTACTTTAAGGGTGCACTGAATTAAAATAAATAAAACTAAACTAAAATAAATATTTAAATTTAGGCTGTATTGTCTAATTAATAAACACTTTGTTAAAACAAAAAACATAAATAAATAAACTAAAGTATACCTTAAGGCGTTTTATACTTTTTAAATTTCTATTTATAGTTTTATCTCTATCCTTTTTTTATTGTATACAAAATAAAAAAATAGAAAAATTATTTTATCATTAATTTTTTTTTTTAGTTTGTTTGCTTGGCAACCAAACAACAAAATTATTTACATCCGTTTCCCTTTTAAAAAAAAAAAATAAAACCTTGCCAAATAAATCATTAAAATTTTGTCCATCCTTAGGCTGCTAACAAAATTCTGTTAAAAAATTGTTTTTCCGTTTTTAATTTTTTTTTCCTTAAACTAAAAAATAATATATAAATGGTTGTCTAAATTTAATTTGTAACTGAAGCTTAATACGCTACACTTGACGTTTATTTGCCATTAGACCTTAAAAGTGCCACAACATTTTTCTTGTTTTTTTATTTTGTGAAAATAAAATTAAATGTTTGTCTGTCTGCCTACACACAACCTTTGCTGGAATTGTAAACTGTAAACTAAATACTTATTTTTTAAGAAAATAGAAAAAAAACGAACGAACTAAAACTATGTGTCTCTTTTGAATAGAAAGCAATGCAGTAAACTGTCAGTTTAAAAGTAAAATATTTGCAAAATACATGTTTGGAAAGGATGGCCAATGCGAGGGTGGTATAAAAAGTTATAGACAGGCAGATAAAATGCCCAAGTTGTATGTGCTTTAAATATTTTGAAACATAACTCTTTCAAAAGAGATTAATTGAAGAAAAAGAATTACAGGTTTACAAAGGGAAACAAATTTTGTACAACATAGAGTTTATGAGTTAATTTCGATACACGTCATTTATTGGTATTATACCTATAATCCACATTTTTTATTGAATCTAGTTCCCGCAAAAAATCGTGATTTGTAAAATTAAGAAGGTTTCATTTATATTCAAGCATTTTTCTGATTTTTAGTAAAATCAGAAAAATATCAACGAAATTTCAGTTTAGAAAGAAAATTCCTTAAAAAAAAATTATTTGGGACACATTTCTTTAAAGAAAATTTTTTCCATTGAAAATTTTACTCGGCACATTTTTCTATAAACCAATTAATTTGGGAAAAAAAAATTTAAAGAAAAGTTAGGAACACATCTTTATAGAAAATTTTATTTGAAACAATTTTTATTTATTTGATTTGGGACAAAGTTTTCTATAGAAAATTTGATTTGGGACAAAGTTTTCTATAGAAAATTTGATTTGGGACAAAGTTTTCTATAGAAAATTTGATTTGGGACAAAGTTTTCTATAGAAAATTTGATTTGGGACAAAGTTTTTTATAGAAAAATTTAATTGAGACAAATTTTTTATTTGATTTGGGACAAAGTTTTCTACAAAAAATTTGATTTGGGACAAAATTTTCTACAAAAACAATTATTTTGAAAAATGTTGTTCCAAGAAAACTTAATTTTCGACAAAGTTTTTCATATAAAATATAGTTTTTCATATAAAATATTATTTGGGACACTTTTTGGTGGAAGAATTTCTTGAAAAACTATTATAAAGAAAAATTATTTGGAACGCAGTTTTCTATATTATTTTTGCCATAGAAAATTTTATTTTCGACAAATTCTTTTACAAAGAATTTTATTTGGGACAAACTTTCTCTATAGAAAAATTAATTTTGGGCAAAATTTTTCTACAGAAAATATTTTTTTTAAAACAATTTTTCTTAAGAAAAGTAA
The DNA here is from genome assembly GCA_001735545.1 of Phormia regina. NCBI lineage: Eukaryota > Metazoa > Arthropoda > Insecta > Diptera > Calliphoridae > Phormia > Phormia regina. The sequence continues at coordinate 6,794 of MINK01176103.1, read as the reverse complement.
TTTGCATCCAATTTTTCTGTTGAAAAATTTTTTTATAGAAAATTTTATTAAGATTTTTTTTTTTTTTAGAAAAAATGTTTTAGTCACCATTTTCCATATAACATTTTATTTAGGACAAGTTCATCTACAGTTTTAATTTGGATACAAAATTTTTATAGAAACAAATTTTTGGACAAAATTTTTCTATAAACAAATTAATTTGGGACAAGTTTTTTTTTAAAATTAATTTGCGACCAATTTTTGGATAAATTTTTCTATGTTTTAGGACAAATTCTTATGTAGAAAAATTATATTTTGACAAAATTTTATGTAGAACTTTTTTAAAGAAAAACCTTTCTATAGAAAATTTAATTTTGGACAAATTTTTCTATTGAAAATTTTGGACAAAAAAATTAATTTTGGACAAACTTTCTTTTCAAAATAAAATTTGCTTAAAAAAAAATACATTTTGGTACAAAAAATTTTCTATTGGAAAGTAAATTTGAGAACAAGTTTCATTAGAATTAATTAGCGTCCAATTTTTCTGTTGAAAATTTAATTTTGGAAAAAATTTTATATAGAAAAATTAATTTTTAAAAAATGTTTATATAGAAAAATAAATTTTGGACAAATTTTTCTCTAGAAAAATAAACTTTGAACAAAGTTTCTATAGAAAAATATATATATATTTTTTTTTTTAGAAAAACTTATTTTGAAAAAACTTTTCCATAGAAAAATAAATTTTTGACAAATTTTTCTATAGAAAATAAATTTTTGACAAAATTTTCTACAGAAAAGTAAATTTTTGACAAAATTTTTCGATAGAAAAGTGAATTTTTAAAATATTTTTCTATAGAAAAGTAAATTTTTGACAAATTTTTCTATAGAAATGTAAATTTTGTATAAATTTTTCTTTAGAAAAATTTGTTTTGGACGAATCTTAAAAAAAAAAAAAAAAAAATTTTGAAAAAGCTTTTGTACAGAAAAATTTATTTTGGACAATTTATTCTATAGAAAAATTGTTTTTTCACAAATTTTTCAAAATATTTTTTTTTTGACAAATTCTTTATAGAAGAAATAATTTTGGACAATATTTTTCGTAGAAAATAATTGTAAACAAAATCTTCTGTAGAAAAATAAATCTTGGATAAACTTTGGACGAACTTTTCTATAAAAAAAAAATAAAAATAATTTTGGACAAACTCTTCTGTAGTAAAATTAATTTTGGAAAAGCTTTTGTATAGAAAAATTTATTTTGGACAATTTATTCTATAGAAAAATTATTTTTTCACAAATTTTTATATACACAAATTCAGGAGCGGATCTACGGGGAGGGAAAAAAAGAAATTTCCCTCCCCAAAATAAAAATGCTTTATGAAAAATCTTTACTTAATCATATAATTAAAGGCAATAGTTAAGAAAAGCATAATATTTTCATCCCCTATTTTTTGTGACAAGACAAGTTTTTTTTCAAAAAATCATAAAATTTCGAAATGTCAAAGGTTATAATTAAATATAAAATAAAATTATTTTTGGAAAAAACTGTTTTTAACGTTAATCTGTATATCTTGTAAATAAAACTTTAAATACAAATTAAATAACACACCTTTACATTCTTTCAAATAAAATTTTAAAATTCTGCATTAATATCAACCCAAATATTTTGATACAGAACATAAACCCAACCACATTTGGCAACATAATATGATGCAGTTTATTACTATTATGTAAAATTATTTAGAGCAAAATGTCAATGTATCATGTTATGATGTTAAAAATACAATCAAACTGAAATAAAATAAAAACCTAAAACACCATGTGCTGCATTAATTATGACATGTCCTACTGTATATTGACAAATAAAATGGCATACCTTAAGGAGGTTGCATAAAAATAGCATAAGAAAACTGTTATAGAATTTCAGTTGGAGAGAGTAAGAGCAAAAAATATAGACTTCAAAATGTTTATAATTTTCAAAATCACAAATGTTTTCTCAATTTTTCTTATAATGAATTTAATAATTTTTCCTAGAATTATTTTTTGGTAACAATAAATAAAATACTTTGATATTTTATTTAAGAGCAATTTTTGAGGAATTTTTAGTTTATTTTGTTGGAAATATAACACTGTAGTAATGCACACAAAGCATTGCATAACTTAAGGAGCATCTTGCCTTATTTATATTAAGAGCCTTTTTTGAGTAACAACTTTGGGAATTTTTAGTTTATTTTGTTGGAAATGTAACTGAAATTTTAATCATCACTGTAGTAATGCACACAAAGTATTGCATAACTTAAGGAGCTTCTTGCCTCATTTATACAAATAAAATCTTTTAAAAATTCAGTACTGCAAGTTATCCTGTTGAAAGCAGTTAAGAAAAAAAAAAAAGACCAGAGAACAGTTTGCAAGAAAAACTTTCTTAAAAAAACTATTTACTCATTTATAGAAATCAAGCCAACCAAAAACTTTGTTAGATTTTATTTTTTTTTTTATTAACCAATTTATCAAATTAAATTCCATACACGTACAAGTACTTGGAAAAAAGTAAAAAAAGGACTTTTTACTTGGCTCTAACAAATCTTTATCTTTTTGTCTCTTGACTCTAAAATCCTTCCTTCCATACATCCAACCAACCAGCCAAGCAACCAGCCAACAAGCCTGCATTTTTAAAATCCTCATATGACGTTAGTTACGTCTGTCTGTCTTGCTGTGTGTTTTTTTGTATTGCAAAGTATATGAGCTGAAGTGAAAAATCAGTATCCTAAAATGTCTAAACATAATTTGAAATTGTGCCAAAAAGTAATGTTTTATTTCAAATGTTCGTGTTGTAAAAATGACTTTTTTTCTAGAAAATAATTTGGAATCCAAACAAGCCTTTACTTAGTTTGGTTAGTAATATTTTGGTTTAGTATTCAATGTTAGTATATAAGTCCTTCTAAACTGTCTTTATGTCCATTAAAATAATTGTTAAAGATTTTTATTTTATTTTTTTCATTTATTGTTACTTTTTCTTGTTTTTATTTTAATATGCAAATATTACAATTTTCTATGTGGCCTAAATTGTTTTCATTTATTATTTTGAGTTTTGTTAACATGAGCCTTAAAAATATACAATTGAAATTTAAATTTTTCAAATTGTAGAAAATTTATTTTTGTAGCCTATAGTATAGGCTTAATCAAAAGCCTGTTATATAAGCAACAGACCAAGAATTTGTATTTTTGTTTCTCAGAGTTTTATTTGATTTTAGAAATACAATTATTTTATTTATATTTCTTACAGAAATAACAAAAAAATATTTTATTTAAATCTGTATTTTTTATGAATTTAAAAAGATTTTTCCTTAGCCTAAAAGTATACTTTATTTACTACTTTTTTTTCTTCTCAACAAATACTTTGTGTATTTTTTTATCTTATAAAAAGTTTTTTTTTATTGATTAAGTTTAATATTTAAAGTATTTTTTAAATATTTATAAAGCCTAAATTTGTTTAAGCAACTGCTGTTTGTTTATATTAATTTTAGTGATAAAACCAAAAGAAAAACTTTTTATTTCTTACATATTTTGTAAAGCATATTTATAAGGTTAGCCATTTGTTTTAAAAAGATAATATTGATACACAAAAGAAAAATTCAAAAATTTTATTAAAAAAATATATATATGTATTCTAAACTAACACAACAACAAAATTTTTCATTAGCATAATCTTAAAGTAAAAACTATAGCAGATATGTTAGTTTAAACAAAATGTTGTATACTTTTAGGAGGGAACAACTTACACAATATTTGTTTTTATGTGTTGAGAATACCAATAGTATAAAGGTTTAATTTTATATTAAAGGCACATTCCATATAAAAAAATCTTTAGGGACCCGAACAAAATGGGCATCAATCAAATTTCTTAAGAGTATAAAAGTCGAGCAAGGGTTTATTCATTTTCTACAAAATATTCTATAAAATATTTAAAGCAAAATGTTTTATAATTTCGAAACAAAACGTGTGAAAATTTTGTAAATAGTGTTCAGGGACTAAACAAAGTTAAGCGGTTGGTAAAAGGTTAATATTTAAGATTTGGTTTAAATTTTTTTTATAGTGAAATAAATTTTATTAAAATAAAAAAATAAAACAAATAAATTTAAAAATTACAATATAATTGCAATAGTTGGTATTGTTCTCTGTCTCCTTTAAGAATATTTAACTTATAAGTATATAAGTATAGGCCTCAAAGGCTATTCTAAGTATGTATTCAAAATAAAATTTCTCAGAAAAAAACCGAAAAAATACTAATGAAATGATTAGCGTAGCATAAAATTGGTATTTCATTCTAATGGTGTCAAGTGAAAATGTAAAAATTCCATAAAACAAAAACAAAAATTACAATTAATGATTAGAATTTGCTTATGGTCCTTCGAACCATAGGTTGTTTGTTGTAACAGCTAAAACTTTCCAAAGGTTTATTTACTGAAAATTAACTGGCTTTGGAAATTGTCCCTACTTGACACTCTGCCATTTATGTTCTAATGAGTATAATTGTAATTGCTACATTACTGATCCTACTGTAGACAGAAAAAGTTCAAATAGACTCATTGTAACCAGTAAAATGATTGTATCAGCACAAAAGTGATATCTCTTAGTCATTTAGGAAACGATTAGCCTTGTTTAGTCATGAAGGTGAATGAGTAATTGACTTCCTATGTTAAAGTCTCAAATCAATAAAGTAATTTGAATCGGATATTAATTGTTGTAACATCCCAGCAGTTTATTTAGTCTATGAAAATGTACCCTACCCCAATTGAGAAAAAGGTCAAATAGACTCATTGTAACCTGTAAAATGTATGTATCAGCACAAAAGTGATATCTCTTAGTCATTGAGGTGCCGCTTATTGTTTTTAAGTCATGTAGGTGAATGAGTAATTGACTGCCTATGTTAAAGTCTCAAATCAATAGAGTATCTTGAGTATGGTCCTTCGAATCGGATATTAATTGTTGTAATATTCCAGTAGTTAATTTGATGACAATTTTCCCGGTTTTAGACCGTAAGATTCACTGGTGTTTAGCCATCTGCAGCTCTCTCTAGGCAAACAAACAGCCTATTTACGGACTCTGTGGTAAGAGGGTAGAAGACAAAAAAATCTAGAATCAACAATGTTTAACTGACCCATTGTAACAAGTAAAGTGGTATGTAGCTGTTGAAGTGATTGTATACGTGAAAGGGCCTATTGTCACTTTACTAATTGTGGAGGTAGCAATTAGCTTTCTCTTAGGATAAGCCTATGTTAAAGTGAAAGCAAATAAATTGTCTTGTGGTACCCTAATAAAGTCGGTTCGATAACGTGTATGCAACTGCCACCATAGACTGCTGGGTAGTTCTGAGGCCTCGTTTGTGGTCCTTTGAACTGGATATATATTGCTTCTGGAAGAGTACATTAACCCATTAGGTATGCCATATTTTTAGGCATTAATTTTAAATATAAGAAAAATACTGCATTGGGTATAGTGAAATGGGAGTAGTTTGTTATAGTATACAAACTTGAACACATATTGGAGACGCTACTATAACAGTAAACATTAGACATATTGCTCTATTACAACCTCAGTTGCGTCCCAAATATTCCTGTTTTCCTTATCAAATTTTTCTTCTTGTTTTCAATGGACTACTACCTCATGTAGTTGGAATGAGGGTAAGGGTTTTGTAACCAGTCGATGTCAAATCAGTCATATTTGTAGCCTCATCACAACTCTCAATGTATTTATTTGTGTAATAACTAGATGGCAAAAATATCCAGGTTATTATAACATGAAAAATTATGAAAATTTCGTTGCAAAAAAAAAAAAAAATCGACTTCGTTAAGCAATTTGTAGCTAAAGTAAGAGTCCATCTCAGAGAGAGTATTATTATTAGTTCCACATTTTTAAAACATTCACCTTAAATGCAAGAGAGCTATGAATTTCTAAGTGTCCGTCTGAATGTCTGTATGTTGAAATCTACTTTTCAAAGGTCTCAAATGATATAGATTTAGGTGAGATATATCAATATATTACAAAAGCTTCCGAGAATTATGTTATTAAAAATCTTCAAAATTGGAACAAACATTCACAGTCAAGAGTCTTTTGAAAAAAATCAATATTAAGAAGCATTTTCTTCTACACAGCTTCCAAATCAGTTCAGGAAAGAAAACATATTTTGTATCTGCAAAAGTGACCTAATAAATAATATATTTTCTTCTTTAAAAAATAATTATATTAATTTTTTTTAATGAAGGACATTTGAAAGCTATTGAGTTGTAGACAAAAAGTCTTCTTGAGTAAATTGTTATTTTCTTTTCGCAAATATGCATAAATTATACAAAAAATAACATTTAAAAAGAAATTAAAATTTTAAACTACAAAAACAAAAAGTTTTCTTTTTTTCCTTAAAAAAAGGTGGTTTGTTGATAAATTGCTTAAAAATGGAAAACTTTTTCTTTAAATGAAAAACAAAAGAATTTTTTTGTTTTATGTTTTAAACATGCAAATATCTAAAGGAAATAAATAAGAAAATATATGTCATATTAACAACACTTCATTATTAAACATTAAAAATTTATTTAAAACAAATAAATAAAAAAAGAAAAAAATAAGAGAAGAAAAAAACAAAAAATAATGTGGTTTAAGTAATGACTTCAACAGAAATATACAAAATATATTTAAACAGAGTAACCAAAACTATGCAAAATAATATTTATTTTAGGGCTTCAAATGATCTCAAAAGGGGGTCCGCGACCCACAAGGGGTTCGTAGGGATATTCCTGGGGATCGCGAAGATAGATTGAGAAATA